>BRYF01000018.1:2445312-2465312 GCA_030159135.1 Actinidia polygama
ATGTTGATGTCAGAGCTCCAGTTTTTTTTTTTTGGGGGGGGGGGGATCCAGCTATGGAGGTGGTATCATTGGTTTTGTTTCGTGGTTCAGTATATTTTCAGATTCTAGGTGAAGGTGTGAAGGTCGGTCGGCGGTAGTGGCGACTTTGGTTGCCCTATCTCCGACCATATACCACTGTTTCTCCAACGCGTGGTGCTCTCATGCACAGTTGCTGTCTTGATCTTACTTAGGAGCGTGCAAAGGATTCACTCTCCCGAGTGTCTGAGTGTTTGAGTGCAGTGTGTGGACGGTTCAGAATGTGGTTCAGATTGATGGAGGCTCCAGAGGTATTATGGGTAATCTCTTCTTTGATAAATGTAGATTTATATTTGCATATGGTTTAGCTGATTATGGGGGTGGGGGGGGTGGGGTGTTTTGCCCATTGAGTTGTGGCCTTTGCGCCTTTGTTGTGGCCTTGTGTGCCTTTGGTTTAGCAGCTTTGTGACCTTGCACCTTTGTTGTGGCCGTGCTTGCCTTTGGTTTAGCAGCTTTGTGGCCTTGCGCCTTTGTTGTTGCCCGTTGTTGGGTTGATGTTTTCTCATGCTGTACCCTCCGTTTAGGTTGTGATGCCCTCCGTTGGGCTGCAGAAGATGATGAAGATGAAAGGCATCGCAAGAACTCTTGGAAAAAGCACGGGTCTTAAAGTTCATCGTACGAGGACATATGAAGATTTTGAGGAATGGTGTCACAAGCACTCAAGGAAGATCATCTTTACCTGACTCGTGTTTGTTTTGTTTTTAGCTCCCATTGGTTTTCTATGTTAATTTTTAATGACTATTAACCTTGTGAAACTATCATTGCTAATATAGCCATTTGCAAAATTAATTTTGGATCTCTTTATTTTTATTTGCAGAACTAAATGAGGGAGCAAAATTAGATGATGATTCAGCTGATTAGAAGAAACCTGATGATCAGAAGAAACCTGATTCGGGTTTTTGACAAAATTGCCTGTGCTTGAAAGTTTATTTCAATGCCTAGTATATAAATGCTTCTTGATTTTTATTTTTTATTACTTTTGCAGTTTACTGGCACCATCATATAATTTTTGTTAAATTGTTTAGTATACTTACTCCATGTGGCCAAATGTAATTGTCTAAGATGCAAGTTTTATTCTAAGGCTCACCGTGTTAAAGTTTTCAGATGCTCGGAGCAGGGACTGAGTTCTTGTGACCTAAGGTGGGACTAGGAATTGTGGAATCTTTCCTTCCTTTTAGCTGGAAAATCCTTAACTGCTTGAGAGTGAATTGGATTAAACATATTGTTGTCAGATTCATTGGGTTTATCTTGAATCTGTTTAGTAAGATTCCTATTATGTTTATATTTCTGGTATTTTTGCAATTACATGAAATTTCACATTGTTAAAAAATAAGAATGCTTTTTTGTTTCTTTTTTCTAGCCTCCAAGAGAGGGTGCATTAGATAATTGCTAGGACTGATTCGTTTGCCAGAAAACATGGCCAGCAATCAGAAATTGTTCTGAGGGTGAAACAGGAAGACAACCCCACATTTCGCTTCTTGATGCCTTGATTATCACGGTATGCCTACTTTAGGCTTCTTGATGCCTGATCACCTTCACCCAACATCAGGATCTTCTGCGGTCTGACACTGATGGAAAATTTGAAGCTGAGAAGAAATGCGACAGCAAGGGTAATCAGGCAGATGGTTTTGTGGCACTTTCCTTACTGATTCTGTTTATGGGTCGGGGGATGACGAGGATGAGGATGGCGCAATTGAGAACTCCCCAGAATCTAAGGCTTTGTTTGGATTAAGGATTTGGTTGAGGAAAAGGAAAGGGAAAAGTTAATGGATCCAATATTTCAGCTTTAATATTTTTTCTTTACTTTTATCTTCCCTCCCTAAATCCTTTATCCAAATACAGCTTAAAGAAACTGTCTGAGAAAACCTTTGATGCCAGTGGTCTTACAGTTTGTCATGCTTGTGGAAAAACTGAACTTCTGGGAATCTAGATGGAAAAGATGAGTCTGTTGGCAGGCACCCAAATCCTCCCAAAGAAAAGGTCTTAATACTGAAAAGGAGGCGACTCTGTGGTTTATTTTCTGCTACTGTGAATAAGCCACAGTTTTCTGCTCTCCCCAACATTTTTCAGGTTGAACATTTGTTTTTGGAACCTCCATCTGATTTAGAAACATTGGTTGATAAGATTGTTGAAATCATGATGAGAGAGGGGGAGTAGTTTGAGGTGGTGCTTATTTAACGAGACAACAGACATGGGAGATTTCTATTCCTTCTGCCATCGAAGCAATATCATAATTTCTATGTGAAAGTCCTGCAAAAAGCTCAACAGGTGGCCTTCCTTCATGTATTTGTAGCACCCTTTTGTTTAGGTTATATTTGGACATTAGAAATGATCTTTTTTAAAGCAATTCTTGGCTTTGGATTATTCTATATCAATTATTACATACGTTCTGTAACTGCAATTTGTGTTGTGATGTGTAGCATGCTAACATGAGTCTATTTCTTCCTAAACATTGTAGATTATTCTATATCATTATATCTGTTCATATAAATGAATTTTGTTTGTGTATCATGATTAGCAAGGGTTATTTTCTTTAGTCCAATGTTGCTTGTTATATTATAAGTTGGCTTCCTTCCTTGTACTCCTTATGTTTGGGTAAATTGAAAATAAATCCATTCAATCCATTTTGGCAGCAAATCTGGAATTCTTTCCCATGGAGAATTTTAATGTTGACCAGTATACTATTCTGTATATAATGTTATAATTCTCATCTATATTGGGTCCTTCAAAATTTTGCTTCCTCATTGGTAAGTCGTAATTGATAATCAACTTGTATATGCATTGATATTGCTAATCTCCACTTGCTTTATGATGTTTTTCTATCGTGTTCACACTTCACACTTCACTTGCTTTCGGATGGTCCCGTGGTGAATGGGCTGGACAAGAAAACTCACCTATCCAAGGAAACTGATTCTTTAGCCTCAGGATTTGTTGGTTACAACATTCCATATGATGGTAACAAGAAAGAGAAGTCTAAAATGGTCCGTAATTGGAAAGTCGGAAAAGGATGGACAGGACCCACCATACAAAGACAACCAGCCACAGTTCGGAGTCAATGTAGATGCAGATGCAGATGCAGCTATTCTTCAGGCTGCTACAAGGGGTATTAAGAATCCTAATTTTGGAATTCTTTCAAGTACATCAATAAACGGTGATAAGTTCTGAGCGAAAAGGAGATCATAATGGTCTTGTCCCAGTGCCAAGGCTATTGCAAAGACTGCAGCTCTTGAAGCTGCAAATGAAGCGGACTCCTCTGAAGAACACTTGACTAAAGAGTAGAAGCTGAAGGCTGAGGGATTAAGACGAGCAAAAATGTTTGTTTCCATGTTAAAAAATGGAGTTGCACCATCCAAAACTGAACCATTGCGTAGCTTATCAGTAGAACCACAAGGCATTGGGTTTTCCAGTTTTGGTGACGGGTGTGTGGATCTTGCTAGCAAAGAAAGAGAAAGCCTTTCTGTTCCTTTAGGTGTTAATAGTTCAGACAAAATAGAGAAATCTTAGAAGAAAAAGAGGAAAGTGATCACAGGTATCTAGGAAAAATCATTGTCGTTCTTCACGTGAAGAGGAAAGAGATTACAAGTGTGCTCAATTCGCAAAATGGGGTAACGAATCCAGGCACCATCAGAAAATCATTAGACTTTCAGTTTTTGAGGTATCATAAATTTCACTCTTGCAGTTAAGTATTGTTCTTTCCTTTTCTATGTATTCACATATATATTTGTATGTAGTGGTTAGTTTTTGAATTTGTTATGTATTGTTTGATTGTACTAGGGTAGTATATCGACTGTTTTAATGCTACAAGACTGGTTGGAATGCCTTCCTTTATGGAGGTCATGGGTGCATTCAATAAATGAAATGGGTATTACTTGCCTAGTCTGAGTTTTATGTTAATTGCTTTAATGTTACACTGTTAGGATGTCTTAATCATGCACAAGTTTTTCACACAGTTCAAAATGATGAGGTCAGGCCTTTTTCATGAAACAAACTAGGAAAAAGCTTAATTATTCATCTTTAGTGGAGGGGGCTGCTTTGCCATTGTTTGCTTCTTTTTATTGTTGGCCCTAGAACTATTTCCACATAAATATGTTTCCCTTAATTTATAAATGCAAGATGGCTGCTAGGTTTTTTATCTTGCAAAAATTAACTGGATCTAATTACATTAGTCCGTTTTTCTTTTCCCATATTTCCCCCCCTTCTTTTATCCCTTAATATCTACACGTACTATGGGCACACAATTTGGAAGCTGATTTGAACAAAGAACAACCAGTTGAGGCACTGTGGTAAAGTTAAGAAATCACATGGAGAAAGAGCTACAAAGTTTGATGGATGGGAAGGTCTCAGGTATTTAATACTTCGATTTCATTACCACTCTTCTACTTCACTCTTTGATCCTATTCAAAACCCTTGTTTAATTTGATACTCATTTAATTTCTTGATTTCATTACTACTCTTCTATTTCACTCTTTGATCCTATTCAAAACCCTTGTACTCATTTAATTTCTTGATTTCATACAATGTACAGATTGGCTAAGAGGAGGTGAGCATCCGTGGATGGCTGCCTATTTGTTCGCATCTGAATATTTTTTACAATCTAGAATAGTCACCGTTTACTAAAATTTATTTCTTTAAAGTAACCCCAATAAGTTTTTTCTTAATTATCTGATTAACAATCCCCCTCCGCTTTTTGTATCGATACAATCATATTATCAACCATGGTCAAGTCTGAAAACTGCCAGTGAAATCCTTTGGAAGACCCACAAGCATACTTGGAACTTGGGTACAAGCATACCAGCAAATAACCTGTGCCTAAAGCCACTTTACAACAAGCATATTCTGAAATCAAAACCTTCATATGTGTAAGCATATTCTGAAATAAAAAACTACAGATGTCACATTTTTCTGCGTTTACTATCAGAGTTCATTGTATTTTGTTGCTTTTGTGTTGACAGGCCTTTGTTGATTTCAAAAGGGCATGCTGACATTGTCTAGTTTGGTTGCTGGTGCTATAGGTAGTTGTCATCAAGCTGCACTTTTTGTCAAGTCTTAATGTTCTGGTCAGTTAGAAGTTAATGTATTTGTTGTGTGTACATCTTTAACTGTTTAGGAATTTGGCCTTGGTCTATTTGCTTTTTTGGAACCGTGCCAATTTTTTTGCGAAATTTGTAAAAAAAAAAATTAATTTTTTTAGTGTTAGCAATTTCATGGGATTATGGCAGCTTGGTTAAGCACTCTGAATTGAGATCTATGATATGTTTGGTTCCCTTGTAGAAAACTAGCACTCTCTAACAAGTATGTCTCAGTGAGGTTAATGTTTGGTGTGCAATTGGCAAGGGTCATACGATAGTAATGTTCTAATTCAGATCTCTATTGGATCCTTCAAAATTTTGCCTCCTTTTTTTTAATGCAAATATTGCTAAGTTGGAGTTAATGCTCAACTTTTCTATGTGTTGACATGCTGAAGTTCAATAATTTTCTCATCTCCACTTGCTTTATGATGTTTTTCGATTTTGTTCCCAGTCAAAATTGAATGGTAAGAGCTGGATTCTGAGGACGGTTCCGTGGTGAATGGGTTTGACAAGAAAACTCGCCTATGCAAGGAAATTGATTCTGGGGGCCTAAGGATGTGCTGGTTATGACATTCCGTATGATGGTGACAGGAAAGAGAAGTTTAAAATGGTAACTGGAAAGTCAAAGAATGATGGACCCCAGACCCACCTTCCAAAGCCACCAATCCACAGTTTGGAGTCAATGTAGATCAGTAGATGCAGTTGCAGCAGCAGCAGTTATTCTTCACGCTGCCGTAATTGGGGTATCAAGAATCCTAATTTTGGAATCCTTGGTCCTAGTTGAGGCTATCACAAAGACTGCAGCTCTTGAAGCTGCAAATGAAAAAGACTCCCCTGAAGCACACTTGACTTGAGAGCAAAAGCTGAAAGCTGAGAGGTTAAAATGGGCAACAATGTTGCCATATTAAAAAGTGGAGTTGCGCCTACCAGAACTGGATCATTGCATAGCGTATCAATAGAACCACAAGGAACTGGGTTTACAGGTCTGGTGACTGGGTTGTTGATCTTGCTGGCAAAGAAATAGAAGACATTTCTGTTCTTTAGATGTTATTACTTTAGACAAAATTGAGAAATCTTAGAAGAAATATTCTGATGAGTACCATGAATGAAATTGAGAAGGTACTACCGTGAGATTCACAGTAGTTCCTGCAAGAAGAGTACCTGCAAGCACTCAAAGAAGAAGCACTGCTCCCGCCCTTTTTTTCCATGAAGAAGGCAAATAAGAATATAAAGAGGAAAGGTTTTCACAGCTATCTAGGAAAAAGCATCGGTCGTAATCTTTCTTTACATGAAGAAGATGGAGAAGAAGGCGATGAAGATGGAAGGGATCCCAAGCACTCTCAGAAAAAAGCATCGATCTTATCATTCATCACATGAGGACTATAAATAAGGATAACATCACAAGCATCCAAGCAAAAAATCAAAGATCCCATTATTCTTCGTGACTCAGTAGGGACAGGAATAAGCACAAGGAGCGCCATTCTTCTGCCAAGAACATGGCATCTTGTCATTGGCATAGGCACAAGCACAAGAGCTCATCTGATGATGATCACTTTCATCGTGGAAGTCTAGTAGGCATCAGAAAATATCTCTCAAGTCAGAAGAAAGCTAGTAGGCATCGTGGAAGGGGGAGATCAGGTCCAAAATCTCAGAACGATCAGAGGAAGTATTGGTTCTGGCTGGTATTAGTAGAGAAGCTTCTCTGGATTTATCAAGTTCACATTAAGATGCTAAAGCTCCTCCTAAGCCGTTGGAAGCTACTGAGGTTTCTGATGAGCTCAAAGCAAGATCTGGGTAATGTTGATGGCCACCTTGTAAGAGGTCAGTTTCCTGCACTGTAATGAAAGTCATAATTTTGATTTTTGATTGTGTTGTGTTTTTTTCCCTATTGATAAGTGTTCGCAATCTTGACTGTAATCTAACGAGCCGGTACAACTTATTTATCTGGTTTTCTAGTGGTCAGTTGAAGTCCTATCACAAATAATTTTGATAGAAACATAAATGAAGCATGATTTTTTTCCGAATATTAGAGGGTTCATTTGAGATTTGGCTAGTGATGCAAATGAGTTGGGTTTAACTGTAACGAATTATTCAAATCCAAATTGTAATCATCTCATTGGGTTTGAGTCAAAAATAGTATATTGAGACGCAAACCCCAAGTGGATAAGAACCATCACCTCTTTTTTCCCATACTTATTAAGGTTCATTCAGAAGACAAGTGTTTTACGTAATCTTGTTAATGCAGTGTGGAAATGCAATGACTAGAGTGATTGAAGTAGTTCAAGTGCTCATACCATCCCTGCAACCTAATTTGACCTGCAACCTGTTGCTGTTTTTATCCTAGTTCCGAAAGGTAAAAGGAAAAATGAGGAATAACTTGAACTGATATTGACAAAGAGACGTGCTGTGAAGTTCCGAGGCGAGCTATAACTGTGATCTTTTCCTTCCTTGGCTCTACCTTGAAATGTGTTAGCTTTGAGATCATGAGAATTCAGGTACTATTTTTTCCTTCTACAACTGCATATTTAATAAGACAATTGGGCTTACAATTCTGTCCAGCAGGAGCAGGACACAACTACAGACAAGATCTTATCTCTAGTTGAAATGGATTTAACTGGCGGCTAAAGCTTTAAGCTCCTATGTTGTGGACAAAATTCTGCACCTAATTGATTTCTGGCCTCTCTCAAATGGAGGAACCTGAAATTGACTTCCATCATGCATAGAATGTACTCAATTGATGTTCATTTGCCAGTTGGTATAGCTTTTACAACTTTTATTTATCATATCTTTGTCCTTAACACGACGTTAGCTAGTTGGCCTGTGTCTGGCCCTTTCACAAATATTCATACATTGGAATGTAGTTTTTTTTCCTGACCTTTTGGCTAGCTCTTATGCAGTGAACTGATTTTATTTTTTCTCACAGGATTATCGCAATTTTTCCCACTCCTGGAATTGTATGGGTTCTTATCATCTAATTTCACTCATCTCTATATCAGTAAATGTTTTGATTATGTACAAAATTACGTAGACTTATTACTAGGTCTTCTATCACAAGGTGATAAAGTTTTGTTCCTTTCAATGTTGACACTATAACTGTATTGAAGAATGGGCAAGGGTGTCTTTTATTTGCTATAAAGGTGTTTCACAAGGGTAGTTTGAGATTAAGCTGCTACCCAATTTTCTAGAAATTAGCCTTCCTCAATTAGAAATATCTTTTGAACTGATGACTTCATGGTTTCCTTGAACCATCTTAAAATATTGTTTGTTTAGTGTTCATATTTTTGCCTCATAAGTGGTTTGTTCTCAGCATCCGTATCAATTGATCACTTGGCCATATCAATTATTTGGAGACGACTTTATCCGAGGCACTACTAAGTTTTCTCCCAGTTGCGGTATGAATTAAATGATAGCTAGACTTCAGCATTAAATTGCCTTTTTCTCTTTAATGTCAATTTGCGTGTTAATTTTTTGACTCACTGGACTTTTGTTGTGTCCATTAATTTGTCAACAGGAATAGAAAGTCTTCCTCATTTGTTTTGTTAATCATTCAGCTGAATGGACAATAGTTCTCGTCCTAAACATCAAGTGTCTGACATTCACAATGTAATCTGAATCATGTGATGATAGGCCGCCTTAGAAAATGTAACGAGTTATACCTACGTCTCTATTTCTATATATTTCTTTTCTTGCTCCATTGGAGTAAAATATGAAGTATTTTATAGTATCCCTATCTTTATTCTATTGCTAGTAGTCTTTTGTTCCAACTTTCAATTGTATTCACTCCCTTTTTGAAATAGCTTTGGTAATATAAATGTATTATAGAAAACAAAAATAGCATATGAAAGAAAACATCTTGCTTTGGCATTATATTTGCAATATATAATCTAATACTTTGGCATAAGTACAAGCTTTTTTTTCTTTTTGGACTCCCTTGTGTCCCTATATGTGTCTTTTTAACTATCTAGATGTCAATGTTTATTACACTGTTACAATATATGGGTTGATTATTTATATGTTTTTGTGAAAATTCCATGGTTCAATCTACTCATGATGATGTTAGGTTTGACTCTAGCTTTGCAGGTGAAATAGGCTTTCCTTCCAATTACTATAGCTGTTTTTTGATTTATAATAATGTGCGATTATGGTATGGTTTCACAGGATTAGCTCATAAGCTGAGGTATCAACCTATGGCAAGGGATGGACTTGGCCTCTCTAGCATGTTTAAACTCTGGAAGTTGATTATTATTTATATGAGGAGCAAGAAACTTGGTATTAACTACTTTATTCCTTTTATTAGGATCACAATCCTTGCATTGAAATTGAACAAGGTACATTTTGTAAATATAAGAAATTAAGGTTTGATGACATGTAAACATATGATTGTGCTGACAAATCGTTTTTTCATAGTGGAGGCATA
The DNA here is from genome assembly GCA_030159135.1 of Actinidia polygama. NCBI lineage: Eukaryota > Viridiplantae > Streptophyta > Magnoliopsida > Ericales > Actinidiaceae > Actinidia > Actinidia polygama. Next base: position 2,454,874 of record BRYF01000018.1, read on the forward strand.
GCAGCCAAAGTCATTATACACGCTAATCAGAAACCTACAATTTGAATTAGTTTACTTTCAATCAGAAATACCATGCGAGATTGTGGAGCACAACATATCCTTTATCGTAGCGTGCCAAAGAAAGTTGAGAAAGTATCTCTTCTGTGATCTATCAAAAGATTCGAGAACACATGATACTTTTGAAGGTGGGTGGATGTGCTCCGATAAATTTGAAAGTGGATTTTAGTTTAGTTTAGTTTTGGTGACAAGGAATCAATGTTTTTCCAAATATTGATTTTCACAAGCACTTATACCTGTACTTTTTCTATACTTTTCTCCTTATATTGATTTATTTGGGAATTAGTTAGAAATTTAGAATGGATCTCCTTATATTGATTTATTTGGAAATTAGTTGGAAATTTAGAATGGATTAACGGACCCATAGTAGTGCATTCCTTTACTAAAGGTATGCATTTGTATTACAAAATTAGTTTGGCACTATGGAAAAATTCTCTTTTTCTGGTAAAGATTAAATTTATTGGTGGTGCTTTCTCCATGGTAAAAAATGTAATAATACTTCTCTAAATGCTATTTTAGTCAAATAGAAATCATATGCTCTGTTCTTAATTTGAGAACTGATTCAAACATAAAAAATAGGTTTAAGTTTGGAAGGAGGGGAAAAAAAAGCATTGGAGTAAATTTAAAGAAAAGAAAAGATGTATGAACTATGAAATTTGACAACTTTTGGAGGAAATTGATATTTATTGGCATAATTAAATAAAAGAATTTATCAAGTCCTTATTAGTTCTGAACTACCCCGTATGTACCCAGAGAAAGTATAAAAATAAGTTTAATTGTGTGGTTCTTTTGTGTGAATCACAAGCTTTTACTTGCATGGTGGAGGCTGTTAAAGAAAAGAATTGGTGCAAGTGCAACTAACATATAAGTTGACACTACAAGTACTTGTATTTATGTAATCTCCCAGCTATTTATTCCAAATATACAGAATTAGTGACTGCCAAAATTTCAATTATCAAGTTTTGATTGCGCAACTGTTGTTTTGGAAAGTTGGGGAATTTGACTGACTTCTTATTTTGATTTTCTAGATGATGGTTGTTTACCATTATTGTTTGCTTAGTTCGTGTATGCATTCATTCTTTGTTTAAGTTTACTCTAACTGTTCCCACCTGTAGCTTGATGAATGTCATAAGAAATTTTGTTAGTAAGTTCAACGAGTAATGCCGATGGTGCATTGGCATTATTGCAAATTGTGAGACTTTTTTTTGTTAAGCTCGTGTTGGATGCATGCTGAATTACTTTCTGGCCGACTTATATATGGTTCTTTCTATAGTGATATTATGCAGGATGTTTTTCTTAACCGCAGCACAAACCTCAGGTTTATTACCAATCTCAACCCTATCTTCATCTCAACTGCAGGTTTAGGCGCATATCCTGCCCAGTCATGAACACAACTCCAACCACAAAATTTGCATGAAGTCAGAGACGTCAGCATGCTCATGCTCCAAGGCCTTCACGGATATTTTGGCATTAACTAGTTAAGCACTATTTCAATATGTTCCTTCTTTTCTTCCTCGTTTATGTTAATGTTTGCTCATAGTTTTTGTTTCTTTCTAGGTAATCATCTTGTTGAGCATTCACTTTCCATGCGTCTTAACTAGTAGACTTTAGGTTACTGATACCATTATGTATGTGCTACTTTACAGCTTGTTGTTGCCAAGTATTATGGATTATTTTCTTCATTTGCTAAATTCTGGAAATTGGGTTGTTCTAACATTTTTATTTTCCGATAAGGAACCTCCCCAGGGGAAGCCGCAGGCATGGGTTATACGCTTTCTAGTTAATCCTTGATACCCACAATGACCAGCAAACCACAGATAAACCGCAAGGTATGGCTGTTTTTTTCGATAAGGAACCTCTTCAAGGGAAACCGTAGGCATGGGTTATACCCTTTCTGAGTTAATCATTGATACCTACAATCACCGGCAAACCGCAGGTATTGGTTATGTTCTGGAGTTGCTATCAAAGTCAAACCCAAGATGTCTTGGTTTATGGTTCATCCCAGAGTAGGGTTATTTTAACATTGTTGTACTGTGATTGTCTCTACCCTTTGATGTTGTCTATTACTGATTGAGTTTTTATTTTTATTTTTATTTTTATTTTTATTTTTATTTTTATTTTTGCAGCAGGTGACTTTGTATGTCTGTTGTTTCTTGGGCACCTTGTTATGACAATCTCATTTTTGAAGAGGGTTGGTGACTTCTCACTTCTGCTGGTACATTTCATTTTTGTGCTATGAAGTGTCCTTTTATTATTGTGCTTTATGATCTAAAAGATGAAGAAAAAATACTCGAGCGGGCAGAGAGGAGAGTAAATGTAGAGATGAAGAGGTGAAGCAGAAAATGGGTTAGCTTTGGATAAAGAGGGTGTAAAGAGAGAGAGAGAGAGAGAGCAAAAATTACATTTTTTTTTATTTAGGGTCTAAATGGAACATAGGTCTAGAAAGAAATAAAAGCTCTAAGGAAGGTTCCTGATGGTTTGATGGCAAATACTATAGCATTCCTGATAGATCCATTTTTATTCACCTTTGCATAGAGAGCATGTTCATGGGGACACTTGGTGCACCCATTAACTTGAAAATATTTGTCAAGTCTACTATTCTAAGCTCTTGTTGCTTGCTTCAAACCATATAGTGCCTTTCAATTTCAAAACTTTTCCTTCATGCCATTCACAACATAGACCATGGATTGATCAACATATACCTCTTCTTCAATAAAACTATTCAAAAAAGCAAACTTGACATCCATTTGATGAAATTTTCAACCATGTAAAGTGCCAAATAAATAAGCAATCTAATTGTTTCCAAATGAGCAACGGGTGCAAATACCTCATCATAGTCAATACCCAGTCTTCGATTATAGCATTTGGCAACCCACCTTGCTTCGTAATTTTCCACTTCACCTTTAGCATTCTTTTTGACTTTGTACACCCATTTGACTCCAATCGCCTTTTGACCTCTAGAAAGAGTGACTAGTTCCCATGTGCCATTCCTTTCAATTGCTTTGATCTCCCCATTCATTGCATGCCTCTACCTTGTCTTGTTCCGCTTCCGCAAAGCGTATAGGTTCACTAACGGTAAAGAGGCAAAATAGTGTTAAATCACTAATTCTTAGAGTTCCCTGATCTCTTGAAGACTTTTCATGCGAGGCAACCTTTCACTTGAACTTGCTTCGGATGATGATGGACTTGTTTGAACATGAGTTGGTGGTGGTGATGGTGGTGATGGTGGTGGAGAAATGGGTTGCTCCAAAGCAACATCATCTTGCTCATTTTCCTCCACGAAAGGGAAAAAGTCATAATCTTCTTGTGAATTATTCCAATCCCATTCAGCTGCTTCATCGAACTCAACGTCTCTACTGATAATTATCTTGCAATTGATTGGGTTGTAGAGCTTGTAGCCTTTGCTTCGAATCATACCTAATGAAGACATACTTCTCACTCTTGTCATCTAACTTGCTTTGTTTCTCATCCGGCACATGTGCATAGGCAATACTCCCCAAAACTCGCAAACGAGAGACACTTGGCTTGAATCCTTCCCGTGCTTCTTGTTGTGTTTGATCTTGAACACTTCTAGTGGGACAGTGGTTTGACAAAAAAATGGCACAATCAACCGCTTCCGCCCAAAACACCTTGGGCATCTTCTTGCTTTTCAACATACTTCGGGCCATGTTGTGAATGGTTCGGTTCTTTCTTTTGATGATCTTCGAACCACTAGAGGATGGCGAATTTCATTTTCTTCACAAAAACTTTGAATTCGTTAGATGTGAATTCACCACCTCTATCGGATCGGATTGCCTTCACTTCATACCCACTTTCCTTTTCAACAAGGGCCTTGAACTTCTTGAAAACTCCAAAAACTTCGGATTTTTCCTTGAGAAAATGAACGCATGTTTTTCTGCTAAAATCATTAAGGAAAAGCAGGAAATAACGGTCCTTACTAAGTGATGGTGGGTTGATAGGTCTGTAAATATTCGAATGAACAAGTTGAAGAGGCTCACTTGCCCTTGAAACATCTTCTTTGGGATAGCTTCTTCTAGATTGCTTGCCAAAAAGACATGCTTCACAAAGTTGATGTGGGTGGCCAATGGAAGGAAGTTCTTTCACCATCATTTTCCTATCCAACATTGTTAGTCCTCCAAATTCAAGTGACCAAAACGGAGATGCCATAGCCAAGAGGAGTCTTTAACACAACTTTTCAAACACTTAGCCACATGACTTTGAATGTTTAGCAAAAACAACCGATTTCTTGTCATGGGAACCTTGGCAACCAAATTTCGAACTCCATCTCTTATAGAAAGAGTATGATCTTTTTATGCGAATATCATAGCTTTCTCTAAGAGCTGCCCCAAGATCAAAATATTATTTTTCATATTTGGCACATAGTAAACATTAGAAATAACTTCGTGCTTCCCATCCTTTAAACGATTCAAAATGTTACCTTGCCATTTTATCGGAATTTGGTAGGTATCTCCAAAAGTGACTTTTCCATGTTCGGAATCATCAAACTCCACGAACATTTTTTTTTCTTCCACACATATGGTTGCTTGCACCGGTGTCAAGATACCGCAAGTTATCATTTCCTTTTTCCCCCTCTTAGTATGCCAAAAGTAAAGTTCTTCAAATTTGTCTTCAACCAAATTTGCTCTCTCTTCAACAGAATCATTTCTACACTCGAAAGCATAATGGCCATATTCATTGCAATTGTAACATTGAACTTGAGATACATCATCATACCGTCTTCCATAGAACTTGGACGGTTTGGACGGTATGAATCTTGGCTTATTCCATCTTTATTCCGGCTATAGCTTTCTTCTCTTCCACGACCTCGTCCACCGCATCCTCTGCGACCACTTCCATGTCCACGTCCACGTCCACATCCACAACCACTTCCTCTTTGACTTTGCTCTTGATTTCCTTCTTTCTCCCTCAAGGAAAGCTTTTCTTGTAGAGCTTGCTCCAACTACTATTTCTTCTTCTTGCCAAGTCATTCTTCGTGGGCTAACAACGAACCCATGAGTGCATCAACCATCATTGAGTCTGAATCTTTAGACTCTTCAATGGCTACAACAATGTAGTCAAACTTTGGGTATAAGAAGTGGAGGAACTTTGGGTCTAAGGAGTTAGAGGATTCTGGTATCAAATGCATTAGCATCTGACGAACGTTAGGTTTGTTAAGCAGCTGATAAACGTTTTGGTTGCTTCACATGGCTAGTCGTAGGTTTAAATATTTGCTGATTCTCTTTTCTGCTTAAGCTGCTCTAGTGGAGATCATATTTGGCAAACCAGTGCTCCAAACAGGAATACCTACAGTTTTCATTCCACAGTTGTTAAAGATTGTTTCTGTAAATTAAGTCACGTGACATGATTATATAACAATAAAATTTGATTTGTATCCCTCAATTAATAAAATAAAGGTTGTTTAACTATCTGAATTGTTCCTTTGTGAGGATTTTTTTGGGGGGGTTAAATATTTGTGAGGATTTTCCTGTCAGCAAACATAGTCTAAAAGAATCTAAACAAGTGTCTTAGATTGATTGGTTTAAGATTAGATTTGAAAGTTCTACAATTTGATCAAATGTACACTACTAGATAGGTCTTATGGTTAGAGCACTGTTAATATAAATTGGATGACAATGGTTGAGACCTTGATTGCGGCAGTATACTTGTATCATTAAAAGCTCTAATTTGCGTGGTTACTTACCCAAAAAAGAAATCTCTAAATTTTGAGGATATCCATAACAAAGTGAATGTAGTAGACCTCAAAAACTTTGGCTTCTTGAACATTGATCTTGGTCTCTATTTCCTTTGTTAAAATTCAGTCATCATCATCTTTTCAGTCAGTCATATAGGAATATCATAGTCCATCTCCAACAAATCTAAGCAACTTAAAATTTTTATCAACTAAATTTTAGGGAGTTGTACGACGAATTATGCTGCATTTAAATGGAAACGCATTAGAGGTTTGAGCATACCTATTTGAATGTCAACTGCAAGTCCATGGATGAGTTGAACTCTAGAAGAAAATGGTTAGGCTGAAATGAGATATATTTTAAGCTTTCGGTGGGGGTTGTGGTCGTGCTGTTGTTTTGTTTTTTCTTGCTTATCATTATTCTTTAATAATAGTAATATACATGTATAATATAGTTTTTTGCAAATTTCAAGACGTCAATGTTTTTCTTTTAGCTTAAAGTTCATGGAATTTTGTATTTTCGAATTGGAATGTGTTCAAGAGAAACTTCTCGAAAAATATTGATGAGCAATAATGTGATGCAGTTTCATTCTATGAACAAGTCTTTGACCAAATGGGGAGTTTTGTTGGTATATGCCAAGAATCGTGAAACAAAAATGGTTAGGCTGAAAAGAATTGAACCAAGGCACTTTCCTATATATTCTATTTTTAGGTAAATAGATCTTCTAAACATACAACCTCTCTCAATGGATCATCTAGCAATAACTCATGCCCTCTCTGAAAGTTTTTTGACGTCTTTATACTACTTGAAACTAAAATTCTCCTTTGCATATATGATCATGGGTTTAAACAACTCTGTATCTGCCACAAGGTAAGACCATTGCTTTTTATGGTTTTGTTCTTGATGAAGTTTTCTAATCGAGGAATCCGAATTTGGAGGATTTTCGTGTGAGTTTGGTTTATGGTTGATTTTTATTTTTTATTTTTTATTTTTTATTTTTTTACTCAAATTCATCTTGAAAATTAAAGACGAATTTGAGTAAGACCATTGCTTTTTATGGTTTTGTTCTTGATGAAGCTTTCTAATCGAGGAATCCGAATTTGGAGGATTTTCGTGTGAGTTTGGTTTATGGTTGATTTTTATTTTTTATTTTTTATTTTTTTACTCAAATTCGTCTTGAAAATTAAAGAAAATGTGGCTAATTACATGATGGTTCAATTATTATGTTGAGAATGAATCAATGGTCAGTGGTGAATGTTTGCCTGAAATCTAAAATGAATCTCTATTAGTCTAAAAAATGGAAGTCATGAAAGTGTTTCCTGCACTTTGTTGTTCTAGAAATGCCTTTAAAAAGAGAGTAAAGTTATAGAGCACCTCATGCCCCATTCTCAAAAGCTATGAACTCTTGGTCATGCTATTTCCCTTGTTCTTATTTGAATGACTACTTCAATTTGCTCTCTCTCAATTCACAGTTATGTTTTATTGTTGAACTCCCTTCAGCAGTTTATGCCTCAAGTCTCAAGCTTTAATAAGACACCTAATTTCCAGAGACTCTCATGGCCCCATTCTTGGGCCATTTATGATGTCGAACGTTGAAGATGAGGTAGGGGAACTTTTCTTCAAATGGGATGTTCAAGGTATTGAACCTAATGAATTGGCCCCATTCTTGGGCCATTTATGATGTCGAACGTTGAAGATGAGGTAAGGGACCTTTTCTTCAAATGGGATGTTCAAGGTATTGAACCTAATGAATTTAATTTCATCCCAACAATTGTGGGTTGTATTTATCTTTCCTAATTAGAATTGGGTTTCCAAGGTTGTTTGTTGGCTATCAAGATGTATTAGATTGTACTTACGTTTACGATACGTAACTACATGTATTGAGTTTTTGCTAAAGCATCTGATAAAAAGCTTTGAGTGATATTTATTGTATGCTCTGGTTACCAATCTGTTTCACATTGTGCTTATTTCTTTCTTCCTTTTTTTACTAACGTCTTTTCTGAAGAAAACCCATCACTCAAGGGAGAGGCATTGTGTTAAAAGTGTTCTGACACTAGACTGACAACTCTTTTTGCCTCTGCCTTTCTTCTTCAACTAGCATGCGTTGCCTTCTCCTTCTTCGTCCAGTCTGCATTGCTTCCTGCCAGGAAATTTGACAGGTGATTTCACAGACTGCGTTTCTCTCTCTCTCTCTCTCTATCTCTATCTCTATCTATCTATCTATATATATAGATAGATATAGATATAGATATAGATATATAGATATATATATATATAGATATAGATATATACACATATAATTCTGACACTAGTTTGCAACGGCTCCCAAATCTTTTCACCATGCACCAATTCAATTTCTTAGGAGTTGCCACAGATGCGATAACCTTATCTACAGAGCTGTTCCAAGATGGTAAGCTTATCTGTATACGATTTGTGGTTAAGTGCATAAGCGATGGGTATAGTTTCTTTATGTGACCATTGGCCATTTTCTTTCTTTTTGTTTAGCTACCTAGCTTCTAATTTTTACGTGGAGAATGCATAACTTCAGGTATGCATGGAGCATTGGATGCTATGTGGAGTATTTGTGACTTGAATGCTTTAGCCTAAGTTGTAAATATAAGACCCAATCAACACAACCGGTTGTGCACTGGTCTGATGAGGTTTATGTTTAAGATTTTTGTTATGCTATTTCTTTTGCTGCTTTTTTCTTAGCAACCAAGCAGAGCAAAGGATATATGTTTTTGTTTGTGACTGAGATTTATCTTTGGCAGGTTTTCAACAATGACAAGTCATTCTAACCTAGTCAAAGCAATTGAAGTGGTGGCAAGATTGGTGATCAGTTTTCCTAACAACATTCAGAATTTGGGGTTCTAAGGAAAAGGTGAATCTAGTTTTGTTGTTCTCTTTACTGTTGTTATCAGATATAAGAGTAAACATGTGAAGGGAGCCAAATAGGAACATATTCTTCTTATTTATCAGCAATTTAAGTATTATTCTATTTGAAAAAGAAAAAAAGAAAACCCCATTAGACTTTAGTATATTCCTAAATGGAATTTAGAAGAAAGTTACTTGTTCTGGTTTCAATAGGTGAATTATGATAATATTTTGTTCCTTATTCCTGGTTTCATAGAACTGTTAACAGCCAGGAATAATATGTGTCCTTATTCCTCATTTGACCTTTGTATGCAAGTTGACAACTATATATCTACACTTATTATATATAGAATTTTATGAGTATATTTTGTTTAGGACTACCATATACTTATTAGTTTGTGATTTATGTGTGTTTATTCAAAATGAAGTCTGATATTTTATGGGCTGATCTAACTGAAAGTCGTTTCCTTTTTTTCTAGGTGTACGGAACTTTGAGATGATCCCATTTTAGCTCCAAAAAGAAACCAACTTCTTATCCTCTAACTGTGGTAAAATATTGATATTAGATCCCTTTAGACAAACAGAAGCGTGGCCTTCTTGTCCTCCACTCCCTTTGTACTATTCTTCTTCTTTTCTTTTAGAAAAGATCCTTTTATTTCACTGCCGATCATAAAAAAAGGAAAATGATGTAGTTTCCTTTATTTGCTTGAAATGGAAAGGGATAAGTGAGGGGTTTTAAAGATAAGAGCAATAAAGAAATCTTTTTCGGAATAAACCTTAAGAGTTTAAGTGATTCCTTACGTCTTTGTTTTTGATTACTGTGTTCTTAGAAGCTCCAACCCTTGGATATTGTTAAACTTAACATTTGTTTGTTTCTTGCTACCCTGGGCTGTATTTCATAAGAGTTATGGATCATATGAGTAATAACATTTCTCGCTATGAGCCAGATTATAGGGGCTTTCTTCTTTTCTTTTTGTTCTTCCTCCTTTGTATGTCTATTGCAGTAGGAGATCACTACATAGGAAGATGCAAAAGTTTAGGGTCAAGTCTTCTGTCTGGGAGGAGAAAACTACAACTTCTAAGGGGTTATGTTACTTTGTCGATGAGTTGAAAGAAGGTTTTTTATCCATGGATTGATAAGTCTGATCACTTTGTATGCATTTAGTTAGGCTGCATACATTGAGAGCTAAGGCTTACTACGTCTCCATATCCTTTGTACATATCCTTTGTACCTTTTTTCTTGGAATTTAATAAAATTTCACACATGCCATCGAGATTCTCTTAAAAAAAGGTTGATCACTTACTCTTGATACTTTTTTCTTTCTTTCTTATCATGCTTCTTGAAGAAATCTGACACTAACAGAATGCTATTCGACAGGTTGTTCCAACTTTTGTTCCACTTCATGAATTTTTGTTTCCATTAAGTTATCAGGAAAGCAGCAGCCCTTCCAGGTACCAAGTTCACTATTAATTTCCCATTTTATTTACAATAATGTAATAGGTATATTGAATAGCTTAAGGTCAACTATTTTGTTTCCATCCATGCCAGACTATTTCTTTCAGCAAATTTGCTGTAGATAAAGGTCTTACTCCAAAATGTCTTAGTTTAACAGCATGCTCAAAATTCTTAAACACGGTTGAAAGATGTAAACTATGCTGACAATTAAACCAGTTGCGGTGATTGTTACAAAGCGATAACAATACTTGTTGTCATAAAGACAACCAAAATTATGCTGGAACTTGGGAAATTTTTGAACATGTTGTACTAATTAGAGAATTAGAGCATCCATGTGCACCTGTTAAAAGAAGTGTTTGGGC
>BRYF01000018.1:2480312-2485312 GCA_030159135.1 Actinidia polygama
TTCAGTTGGGAAGTTGGTGGCCAAGCATGGGGATAAACAAAAAATGCTAAGCTTTGGAGAAATATTGTTACGATTGATCATAGGAATAATGCTGTTCAATCAGTTTATCAACAATCAGAAATGGGCACAGGGTGCTTCTTTGGAAGGAGAAATGGTTTGGAAGTAACAGCCTTTATCTCCCATGCTGGTTGCTGAAAGACCCGACTGTTTAGTGTGGAAAGCTCACCACTCAGGTGTGTTTTCTTTTCTGTCAATTCATATTATAAATTGTTTGAAAATCCGTTTGGATCACGCGACAGGAATTTCAATTTCAATTGTTTGAAAATTGTTTAAAAGTTCAAATTTTTGTTATGACTTGTATGGTTGGATAGAATTAATACAGTTGATAGCGCACAAAGACTGGGAATTATTGATGGATTGGAGATGAGGATGTGCCCTTTTTGTGGAGTGCATATTGAAACAACCGATCATGTCCTCCTACTATGCCATGTACGTAAAATTTGTCAGAATGTCTGTTTTGGTGGGGAATCCAGTTACTTGTACAATCTTCTGTTAAAGATTTATTGAAATGGTGGCAGGATTGAAAGCTTAAGAGAGTAATTAAATTATTTTAGGAAGCTATTCCATTTGCAGTGTTGTGAACTATTCGAAAACAAAGAAACAAAATGGTATTTGAAGGGATATTATCAAATTGGGATTGGATCTCTGAGGACATAGGTTGCGTTTGGATCAAGGATTTGGTAAGAGAAAATAAAATAAAAATGGAATAGTTAGACAATCCAACCGTTCGGGACCATTGGATAATCTAACATTTTCATTTCTATTTCTATTTCATTTTCCCTCACCAAATTCTTGATCCAAACACAGCCATAATAAACAGGAAGGAGAAATGAGGTCTCCCTACTGGAGACATATCCGAGGCTTGAATAGACCCACAGGACCACCATTAATAAGAATAGGGAATGAGGGAGTAGAGATGCACTCATTCACCCATTGAATAAACTTATAAAAGGCCATTTAACGTTATCATAGGCTTTAGCCATATCGACTTTAATAGCCATGAGAGCTCCTTTTCCCTTCTTCTTTCAAAGGGTGTGCACAACTTCTTGGGCCAGGACCACATTCTCACTGATGCATGTATTCGGGACAAACGCTGTTTGCTTTGGAGGAATAATGAGATCCAGAAATGGTTTTATACAATATGTGAGAATCGTGATTATTACTTTGCAAGCCACATTACATAATGAGATAGGACGGGAATGGGAGACTTTACAAGCATTATGGGATTTGGGTACACGAGTAATAAAAGTTTGGTTTAAAGATTTTAGATGATAGCCATTCACAAAGAAATTTCTCACCATGAGATCTACTAGTTAGTATAATTATAGATTTTATTATGATCTTTACCAAAGAAATCAAATTTTATAAGTTACAGATCACAAATTGATGCTGCATACATCTATGTCAGAAAGTTGGATGGATTGCGAAATGAAATAAGTGAAAACAGATTTATACATGCATGAAAAAATTTGAACAAATTGAGATGCGAATTTTAAATTTGTTCAAATCTGTTTAGATATATGAGCATATCATAAAATAGCACAAATTTGTTTTATTTTATGCTTCATTTGAATTTGCACAAGGACTAGAAAGATATAAAGAAAAAGAAAGAAAAAATTTATTTTACCTCCTGATTTTACACGCACACACCGGAACACTTCACCCCTGTTGTTTAAAAATAGCCAATTCACCCCACATGGTTTTGTATCAAAATGCACTATTAACTATGTTAACTAAAAATAAAATCATTTGGAAGTAACAGCTTATTGACTTTATTTCCAAGATTGTTGTGGCTGCTAATACAGAAGGTGTTTGGCTGACATTTTAACAAGAAGTGGTGCTGGTATCGAACGGAGTTTAATATTCAGAATACGACTCTGCTTGGGAAGAAGATGATATGAGAGAAATTAATTTATTACTTGATGATGCACTCATGTTGATTGCCGGAAGACCCAACTGTTTAGGGTGGAAACCCCACCACTCAGGTTAGTTTACTTTTCTGTCAGTTCATTGTATAAATTGAAAATCCGTTTGGATCACGTGACAGGAATTTCAATTTCGTTTAGAATAAGGTTGCCCATTTAAAAGTTCGATTTTCTTGTATGGCTGGGTAGAATTAATACAGTTGATAGGGTACAAATTTTGGGAATTATTGATGGAGTGGAGACGAGGTAGTGCCCTTTTTGTGGAGAGCACATTGAAACAATCGATGGTGTCCTACTACTATGCCATGATGTATGTAACATTTGGCAGAATGTCTGTTTTGGTGGGGAATCCAGTGGGTTACACCATCTTATATGAACAATTTATTGAAATGGTGGTGGCAGGATTGGAAGCTTAGAAAAGTACTTAAATTGTTTTGGGAAGCTGTTCCATTTGCAGTGTTCTGGACTATTTGGAAACAGAGAGGCAAAAAGGCATTTGAAGAGACATTATAAGATTGGAAAGATGTTCGAATATGTCTTGTATTTTTCTCTGAGTTACTATTAGAGCCTCTTACGGAGGCTGGACATAGGCTGAAATGTGTGTGTGTGTATGTGTGTGTGTGAGAGAGAGAGAGAGAGTTGAGAGGCAGAGCATGTAAAGTAGACAAGAAAATAAGAGCATCTCCAATATTGGATAGGTCTATGGCTAGCTATTGTTATATTGTTATATGCTCTGAAGTGTTAAGTTGCTAAACTATAGTAATGTTACTCCAATGGTGTAAAGCAATTTCTTCTATTTTCTTCACAACAAGTCAAATCATAATGCTATTTGTGGACCTATCAAGAGAGAGAGAGAGAGACAAATGGCCTTGTTAAAATTTAGCTATAGCTAAACCTTTTGCCAAATAATACCTCCACCCAAATAGCATAGCATTGGAGCACTAAATTAATGCTAAATATAGGAATAGCAACACAAATACTGCCATTAAGAAGCTAGTTTTGCCGGCAATTACAAGAGAGTGCAGTGCATGGTGTAGTTTGTAGGTGTAATGTGAGCCATATCCAAGATGGATGTGATCCTAGATGTAATTTTGTGGGTAGTTTTCTAGCCATGTAGTATTATTGAAAACGCAAAACATGAAGTTAAAGGAAAAGGGGAGAGAGACCTCATCCGGTGGTGGAGAAGAACCCGGTGGCAGCTGCTGAAGAAGATGAAGAAAGTGTGAAAGCGTCCCTCCTCCTCATCGTCTTTGGAGTGGCAGTGGATGATGATGATATGGTCAGTGACGGAATCATATAATGATTTGAGAAGCACAAGGAGGATTTAGGAGGTGGTGCTGCACACAAGCTCGTTTGGAACTAGCTTTTTCTAGTTTTTCGGCTAGTTTTTTTTAAGCTTCCAAGTAAAAAAAGCAGCTAGAATTGGTTTTTTTGCTTTTTTTTTTTATTTTTAGATAAAGTAAAGCCATAAAAAATGCCAAAAAATATTGGCCTTTTTGTAGCAAACTTAAAAAAAAATTGACTTTTAAGCATTATCAAACGAAACCTCAATATACACTGTGGCAATGACGATGAGGAGGACCGATCCCGTTATAACAAGTGTGAGAATGTGCTTGGAACTGTACCGTTGTTGTTTGTAACCGGAAGATCTAAGGAATTTGGATTTGGGACAAAGCTGCTGATAAGGCTTACTACTACTTTTGAGTGGTAGCCAATGCCATTTCCCCGCCCCACCCCGCCCCACCCCACCCCACCCTACCCTACCCTACCCTACCCTGTTGCTAATGCTAGTAGGAGTAGTTGCTAGCTACACTTCTTTTTCCTTTTTCCTTTTTCCTTTTTCCTTTTGGGCAAGACTACGCTTACCGCACGGTTTTACCGCATGGTTTACCAAAGACCAAAACAACGTCGTTTTCAAATAAAAAAATAAAACCTCAAACCCAAAATTTTGAAATCAATTTCAGCCACCCAAAATCCTGCTCTCTCTCTCTCTCTACAATCCTTTTCTCTCTCCAAACTCTCTGTATTTGCAATGGCGAACAAGACCGAGAAAAAACCCGCCGAGAAGAAGTCGGCGGAGGAGAAGAAGTCCACGGTGGCGGAGAAAGACTTCGGTAAATCATGCGGTAAAACCGTGCGGTAAGCGTAGTCTTTCCCTTTCCTTTTTCCTTAGGGTTGCTGAGCTGTACGCGCCGTGTCCTGGTCGTGCGCTGGTGTTCATAGTGATCCAGCTGTGTTTGATGTACTGTGGCTGCCCAAATTTAGAGGTGGATTTGAGATGCCTTAGTGGCTGACCCAACATCAGGTAATGGTGGGTTGTTTTAGTTTTTGACAGAGCCATCTGTTAGATTGGTTGTGCCCATTTTGGGTCTTGGTTTATGTGGCCATTTGGGCCAACTTAGGTAATTTTTGTTGGATATTTAGTGCTGGATGTAGGCTGGGCTGATCCAATCATCAAGTTTTGTGGGTGTTGCTGGTTTTCAAAAACCATGGGCTGTTGGCCACTTTGGGTTCTGGCCATGTTATGGAGGTCTTGGCCATTGCAGCTCCCGGTTTGTCCATGGCAGCTCCTGCGTCTCGTCTGAGACTCCCATAACTTTTTGTTTGGGTAGATTTACAGGTTTTTCCGATGTCGGGCCTGTTATTTTTTCGAAGACTGGTTAGTGCGCTAGGAGAAATGCTATGTTTACAACAATGTTGTACAACATGTCTAAAACGACGTCGTTTTGGACGAATGAAGGAAAATAATCTCCTCCTTCCTGTTTCTCCCCTTCCCATTCGCCCAAAAAGATATCATTTTAGGCATGTTGTACAACATTTGTTGTAAACGTAGCATTTCTCAGTGCGCTAGTGGCTGTAGGTGAAAATGCAGAGGCCACGTGCAGGTAGTTTGGTGGCTATTCAAGGGGTATTTTTTTGGTTTTCTATTATGTTCTTAAGAGCATATCACTAAAATTGCTTGTTCGTTGGGCTGGCTGACCTTCTAGATGACCCAAATCGGGTTTTTTTGCCATT
>BRYF01000018.1:2547812-2550312 GCA_030159135.1 Actinidia polygama
GGTGGTGGTGGTGGAGACAGAGATCATGGAGTAAGTGGTGGTGGTGGTGGAGGTGGAGGTGGAGGTGGAGGTGGAGGTGGGGGAGGTAGCAGTGGTGGTGGAGGTGGTGGTTGAAAAAATTTGGATGAAAATATTTTGTAAACGAAACAAATATATATTTTTATTGTTTTCACTATTTTAAAAAATAGTGGTAGTAATTTTGCCTTATTTACAATTATAAATAACAACACAAACAAGTTTTTATTTTTGGTTAAACAGAAAAATAAAAATTAAATAGTTAACAAACATCACCTTAATGTTTCACTTTTTTTATTTTTTTTATTTTTTTTACACAACTACTCTGTTGTCCAATTTTTTGACTGTACAGTGCAGTTTAAGCATTTTGAATTCTATTTTGATGATTTAAACCGTTCATATTACAGATTCCGTTGTAAAGATCAATATTGTAAGAAATCATGTTGATCGGATACATATCAATATCAGTTCAGAATTGTTTAATAACTTAATAAATGAGTGTGACATGTAAGATTATACTTACTTATCCTTATATGATTGATATTGATTAACTAATGGTTTGTATCCGATCAACGTAACTTTTTACAGCATAAAATAAATAAAAGTAATAGAGAATAGGGAAAGATAATTACGATAATTGATAAAAGTGTGAAAAGATTTTAATGGTAATTTTATAACTAAAAAAAAACGAAAGAAGAAAGAAGAAAAGAAGGATCATGAATTGGACTTTGACTTGGTTTTGTAACATGTACAACCCCAAATGGCGTTTAAGAAGGCATATCTAGCATGTATGTACCCAAAAGGTTTAACAACAGAATAAAGGGGTTCAAAGGGCTCAACTTAGAATTCATCAATTTCCTAATCCTATACCACAGGGGCCCAGAAATCACAATGCATGCTTGACCACAAGTGTGCAAAAGCAAGTCACCTTCTCAAGATGGTAAGGAATTGGAAAGTCCTATATGAGAACATCCTCTGGCCTACCAATGGAGATGCAGCATTGATGACATTAATTACTCACTACCACTTAATTTTAATTGCATGTTCAATTTTCTGTTTTGGAATGTTTCAGAATGGTGGTTCAAGTTGAAATGATCAGAGTTGTTAGTTTTTCTATCACCAATATTTGGTCATAAATACTTTTTAAAATATGGATATAAGGGCAATTTTGAAGAAAAAAAATAAAATTTATTTTCTAGAATTAATTTTAAAAATAACAACTAAAATTTTATGAAAATTTATTTCTACACTCCTTAAAATGATTTCTACACTCCAAAATAGGAGTGTAGAAATCAATACCAATAATGGTGTTAATTTCTACACTCTTATTTTAGAGTGTAGAAATCAAAATTTGGAGTGTAGAAATCATTTTCTAATTTTATTACTACTATTTTTTTATATGTCACAAATGTTCCCTACTAGGAAGTCTTTTGTTTATTTATTTATTTTTAAGTGGGACCTATTAAGAAGTTTAGGAATTGAAAAGAGGCTTTGAGTGTTGATGAAACATCCTTGACATGTGTCATATCTCAACAAAGGGTTCAAAAGGGTCACATACATCATCTCATCCTTTCTGCTGGGGCATGTTTCACTATTTTAAAAATTTTTTTACACAGCTACTTTGTCCAATTTTTTAGATTGTACAGTGCAGTTTAAGCATTTTGAATTCTATTTTGATGATTTAAACCGTTCATATTACAGATTCCGTTGCGAAAATTAATACTGTAAGAAATCATGTTGATCATATATAAATCAATATTCTTTCAAAACTGTTTAATAACTTAATAAATGAGTGTGATGGACAAGATTATACTCACTTATCTTTATATAAATTGATATTGATTAACTAATGGTTTATATTCAATCAACGTAACTTTTTATATTATTAAATAAATAAAAATAATAAAAAAATAAAAATATATAATTCTGGTAATTGACAAAAATGTGGAAAAAAATTTAAGGTAATTTTATAACTAAAAAAAAACAAGAAAGAAGAAAGAAGAATCAGGAATTGGACTTTTGACTTAGTTTTGTAACACGGACAACCCAAATGGCGTTTAAGAAGACATATCTAGCATGTATATCTAGCATGTATATCCCGAAAAGGTTTAACAACAACAGAATAAAGGGGTTCAAAGGGCTCAACTTAAAATTCATCAACTTCCTAATCCTGCCACAGGGGTCCAGAAATCACAATGCAAAAGATGTTCGTTAAATAAGGAATTGCAAAAGATATCAAGATGGTAAGGAATTGGAAAGTCCTCTATGAGAACTTTTTTTTTTCGTTAAATAAAGTTGCATTGCTCAAAAGATAATATACAGTATACTCTGGGCATTCTCAGAGATATGGACGAAAGCCTAAAGCCAATCTAGACTCCAAGACAAGGAGCTAAACAAAAGATGCCTAGATGATACAACCCGACTCTGCACAAAATGACAAAAATATAGCCAATTACAAACCATCAGAGACTAAATCTGGGAATAG
>BRYF01000018.1:2577812-2580312 GCA_030159135.1 Actinidia polygama
TTCTCAAAGCGGCGAAGGCCGCGGCTTTGGCAGCCGCGGCTTGGATGTCCTTTGGCGACTTGGAAGCCGGGCGAGGCAGTTCATGGGCCAAGTCAGGGAAGTTGAGGTGAGCACTTTGTCCTTTTATTGTAATGGCGGCTACGTCGTGGGCACGAGCAGCCATCTCTGGAGTCGCGAAAGTACCGAGCCATATCCTCGATTTCTTTCTTGGCTCCCGGATCTCAGACACCCACTTGCCCCAGCTCCGCTTGCGAATGCCCTGGTAAATTGGGTGTTTCTCTCGGTCACTCTTCTGAACCTTCTTTAAGGCAATTGAAATGGTGGCAGCGGCGGCTGTGGCCATGGTGGAGGAAGTGGAAGAGACGGTTCGTTCCTCACATTCTAAATCAACAACTAGTCCCATAATTGGGGGGGCGTAGTTAGAAACAGTGGGGATAATAGACTTGGGGGGAGGTGAGCTGCTTTTATATATACTTCTAAAAAAACAAATGGAATAAAGTCAAAAAAATAAAAAAAATGGGGCCTATCCATAAAAAGGAGATACATTTAGCCTTTATTGATAATCCAAGTTGTGATGTTTTCAAGTATATGGTTTGTCTCTCTCTCTCTCTCTCTCTCTCTCTCTCGGCCTCTTGTTCCTCCATCAATGTCTCCTTAATTTGGCCATACATATCAATGATAAGAAAATTTCATCTACCATGTGCTTATTTTTGCTCCAATTTGATATTTCTATGTGAAGGATTGCTCAATGCCACACACACATTGTCAGCCTAATTGGGTCCCAAAAGAAATTAATCTGAAACCCTAAAATTGTTGGGTAAAAATACTCAGCAAATACAGAATTTTAAAGAATAATTTCATTCAAATAAATAAAATTAAAATTACAAACTTTAACAAGTTGAGGAAATGTTCAACCGGTTGAACAATTATAAAAACTAAATGAAAAAAATACAAACAAAATTAACCAAGTCCTGCAATAGCAGTCTCCTTAAGAAAGATTCGCCGTCTAACCAAGGGTATTGTAGAATTTTGTCGACGTCTTCTTCATAGAATAAAATGACTTAACCGCGCAGTCTTGACGAAATGAACTTTGTTTGTCTTGCTCTCTCACCAACGAAAACTCAGAATGTTTATGCTTGAATTGTTATATTTCAACCCGAGAAATTCAGTATATAAAGAAAACAAAAGACTTATTGAACTGCTGAATTTTAAACAAAAACTGGCAGCAATTATTATCCTATATATATATATATATATATTTCCCACTAAATTTGTTGAATGTTCATAAATATTCATGCATTTCATTACGATATCAAACACTTTGATCAAACATGCTTGATCTATTGATTAAATAGAAAAAAATGATATAATTGAATACCATTTTTTTATATATAAAATGATCGATCTCTTCTTTTTGTTTTTTTCCCAAATTATTACTTATGACTCGTTCTCCTTTTCATTTTTTAAATTGTTGTTCTTACATAATAATTGTGTTTGTACATATATGGAGAGAGAGAGAGACAGAGAGGGAAAGAGAGAGACTTTTGAATTAACCATTAACGGGTCTAAAGCGACCATATAAAGCAAATTGACCAATCACAATCTATAGTATTATATATAGGCATCGAATTGTAGTTGGCTACATACTACCACTTTGGACTAGATTTTTTGAGATTTTTTAACTGCCTTAGTTTTAGATTTTTTTGTTGTTAGTGAATATTTTTTACCGTCGATTAAAATTTTAAAAATATAATTTTTTTTTTAAATTTAAAAAAAAATAAAAAAAATAAGAAAGACTAAAAATTTAGATAATTTATCGAGTAAAAATATTTTTTATTGTCTTTAATGATTTTTTTTAATTTTCTAAAATAGTTTTAGACTACTTTCGTCCAGAAGAACCAGAAAAGTATATAAAATTTTAACAAAATGTGATTCACCTGACTACGAGGAAAGATGAAAACAAATAAATGACTTGGTAGGAAGAAAAAAAAATTAATAAGATTTTTTAATAAGATTTTTAATAAATAAACAGAGGAATCACATGATCCCTTTATAATTTAAGCTTTTTTAATATGATACAAAAACACTTTCTTACACTAATTTTTTTTTTCTTTTTCTTTTTTTGTGGTTTATGTCACTTTTTCTGTCACTTCATCTTCCTGTCAATCACTTTAATCATATGCAAAGCACGTTGCAAGAAGCTGGTTTCTCTCCAATCCAAAATGGATTTCACCGGTTCAGTCTAAGTAGTTCTATTTTGGGTCTATTTTAATACTTTAAATCGTTTATATTATAGATTTTATTGATACTTTAATTATAAAAATTAGTGGCAGATTAATAATAATTTATATCAAGATAAATGGATATAATCTTATATGTCACACTAATTTATTAAATTATAAAACAGTATTGAACGAATACTAAAATATATTCGATCAACGTGATTTTTTACAGTACTGATTTTTCTAATAGAGTCTACAATATGAACGGTTTAGATCAT
>BRYF01000018.1:2647812-2652812 GCA_030159135.1 Actinidia polygama
TCTGTTGTTGTGTTTTGAATTTTTTAGAACGTCCTAGAGAAAGCATCCATTCCTTCGCTGTGTTGCATCTGTTCGACGACCTCCTTGGTCATCGTTTTGGTTCCCATCGATTGCTTCCTGAACTTAGCCCCTAGTGAGTTTCCGGTCTTCATTTTCTGCAAACCATATTTGTCATCGATATTATTTTCGTCTGCATCTCCACACCCTGGGTTTACTTTTGTGTCTATGTGTTCTTGCATTCCTATGAGTCAGGTCAACTTTGGGCGCTTTGCTTTGATGCGGCGGGTTCAGACCATCTTGTAGAATCTGTGGCCTTAGGGTTTTGTCGCCCAGGTCCTTCTGTTGTCGAGATGACTTCGAGGCATCAGGAGGGTCTAGTGGTAGTCCCCTGGCTATAGGAGCAAAATTTTTTGAATCGGCCCTCCAAATCTTGTCGAGACTGGGTAGGTGGGCTCGCTCAACCGAGCTTACTAAATAGCAATAGCCCGAAGGTAATGATGGCCTTAGCTCGGACAGTGTCAGTGTTCAATGATGTTTGCACCGAGCTCTGGCGTAGAGAATCACCGAGCTTGCTTCATAGTGATAGCTCGGCGGGAGCCCCTACCCTAGCAAGACCAGATTCTGTCATTATATGTTTTGCTCTCCAACAGAATCAAATTTAAAATGTTGAAGCATTGATAAGTTATTTTTTCCACGGAATATGACTCGGCGGAGGTGGGGGTCAGGATTTGGTCAAAACTCCTAACCCTGGAGAGTTTGATCCAAAACAACCTAACCCACCTTCTCTAACAACACTACAACTAAAACCATCACCAGAAATAACTTTTTTTAAAACTAGCTAACTAACATTGGGATCATAGAATAGAGCACTCTGTTTTGAACTCAAATTGTTATCAGATTTTCACACAATTTCCCAACAATCCATAGTACTCAAATCATTATCCGAATAACGAAATCCTCTAACAGCACATACATGATTCTTACCATCAGATATATTCAAATAAGCGGTGGTTTTGAATCTCTCAAGAACGAGATCCATACTCGAACCATTCGAATTCCAGCAAATACGCCTGTGAGATGTTAAACAAAATGCTGCAAAGAAATCCATCACCAACAACAAGAGCCGCCATTGAGGGGATTTGCTAGGAAGAGAGAGATGGGTTCGGAGACGACAAAGGTGGTGGTTTAATTTTGGGATGTGATCCCACCCTTCTCCCACATTTTCCTCAACGTCGGTGTATGGGAACACCGGCGCGGCAAGCAGGTGTTTCCGGTGATGGTGAGAAAGAGAGAGGGAGAGAGAGAGAGAACAAGGAGAGATGAGAGAGAAGGTTTTTAAGGAAAATGGCTATGGCTATGGCACAAATTTTTTTCCAACATAATCAAAATGACATCATTTTGATCACTCCACGGACAACTCACTTTAGAGGATCTCACCCCAGCTCTTTGGCTCTGTCTAGGGGCAAAGTAAGGGGATAGGGTTGGCAATTGGAAGGGACTGTGGAGGTGGTGGTGATGATTGGGTTGCATAGTTAGAGGGGGCAATAAGGGGGTTATCGAAGTGTACTTAGAATAAATTAAAATAGTGCAATAAAATTGGATAGGGAGCTTCTAAATGCAACTCAATACACCTAAAAAAATATTTTTTTATTATCATTATGCATTTTAAGTTAATGATTATTAAGGCCAAAACCCTCTAAAAATCAATACTATTCTTTTATCTTGGGACATCCATCGAGAATTGTTGTTCCGCTATTACAACTATCCCAATTTGTCACCGACGTCACTCCCCTCCACTGATATCTCCACCACTCCCTTACCTTTCGCCCATTGTTGATGCACAATCCTCAGTCATCCTTCATCCCCATCTTTGTAAAAACAAAGCCCTAACCTCAACCAACACATCTTCTGTGATAAAAACCAATTCTCCTTTGAACGAGGATTGCGAATCTCATTCAAGAAAGACAAGAGCAGTGACATTTTCCAGTGGTGGTGGCGACATCCACATTTACCATTTGCACTAAGAGAGATCTGATGGTGGAGGGTTGTGAAGTTAATGGTGCTAGAGGGATTGTTGTAAGGATTCAAAATAAAATAAAATAAAATTTTCTTTATATATGAATAATTTTGGATTTGGGTATAATTGAATTCATGTATAGTTAATTAGGCAACATGTGGATTAGTGGACCTAAGTGTATTTTAAATTGGGTTTAAATTGAAAAATTTATAACTTTTGGGATAAAGATAAAGAGGACATTTAAATTGAGATGATATAATGTAATTATAAATTGAAGGGGCTGAGTGTAATTTAGATATAATGGGGGACAAATTGAATGGATCGGCCGAAAGATGGAAAAGGGAAAGAGAAAAAGGAAAGAGAAAAAGAAAAAAAAAGAAAAAGAAAAGGAAGGAGACAAAATGATGGGCTTAATAAATAAATAAATTAATAAAATAATATTTATATTTTATATATAAGGATAGAGGGAGAGGGAGAGAGAACACGGAGAAAGACAGAAAGAAAGAAAGAGAGAATGAGAGACACGGGAGGAAGAGAGAAAAATAGAGAGATTTGAGAGAAATTATAGGGTGTGGTCATTCATGATCATAAGTGATCAAATATGTTAAAATCAGCGGTGAGATGATGTTGGAAGAAGATAAAAATTTAGTATGATGATCATGGAAACCTGATCTTCATATCTGACGGTGTCAAAAATCGATTTGAGGTATAGAGGGTTAGTTTGTTGGGGTTTTACTTTGAGTTTGTTGTTAATATCTTATATAAAGTCTATTAAGACATTATTTTGAGTATTGAACTTGAAATAAAAATACATGATTTATAATGGACAATTGATTTATGGTTATGTTTATATAATTTGATTTTAACAAATGCATTCGACATAATTTTTAATAATGCATATTATTGATGGTTTATAATATCATGCATATTATATTGTTTACATTAAAAGCTGTTAGCAAATGTAACTTGATATATGTTGAAACTTGGAAATTAAAAAATAGTTTTTGAAAAGTTAATGATACGTTTGGGTAAGTCTTGAGCCTTCGGTGAAAGTCCAAGAAGTTGACTGAATGTAAAGTCCTAGATGGCAACTGCGCTACGTTTGGGTAAGTCTTGAGCCTTCGGTGAAAGTCCGAGAAGTTGACTGAATGAAAAGTCCTAGATGGCAACTGCGCTACGTTTGGGTAAGTCTTGAGCCTTCGGTGAAAGTCCGAGAAGTTGACTGACTTTTGGGTATGTCATGAGCCTTCGGTGAAAGTTCGAGAAGTTAACTGACTTTTGGGTATGTCATGAGCCTTCGGTGAAAGTCCGAGAAGTTGACTGATGGTTATGTATAAATTTGCTTTTTGAGAAAAGCTGGAGAGGTTAAAATCATTGATTTAAAAAAAATCATAAATTGGATTATTGCTTTTGAGAAAAGCTAGAAAATTTGAGAAATTATTGGATAATTGCTTTTGAGAAAAGTCGAGAATTTGAGAACTTGTTGATTTGAGAAATCATAGATTGAAAAATCAAAAGTATATTTTGATATGGATGAAAACATATTTTATGGCATCATGTTTTCATTATATGATTATGTATCATGTTTTTGGCTTGAAACATCAAGGCCATTGTTAAATCTTTTCAAGGTAACTCACCTTTACTATAAAATGAATTTCAGGTACCGAGGGTTACCCTGAATCGTAAGACATGAGGATGCCAGTTATATATTTCACTTTGAGAATACATGTTGACATGTATTTTGGGAAATTGTAATATTATTTTGACTTTGTGTGGATATTGTCTTTGGGATATCATTTGTTTTGTATTTAATAGCTTATGGAGAGCTTGGTTCTACTTGAGAGATAGATGTATTGTACTCTGATGAAATGACAAGTATATTTGTCATATTATTCCGCAATTAAGTTGTTTGCTTACGTGGCCGGGTTTTGGTTTGACCGGGGCGTGACAATTGTGGCTAGGGTTTGTAGCGTGACTAGTGTTGTTGTGGTAAAAATCTGGGGGGAGGGGGTGAGCAACCAACAGTCAATGTTGCTCGATGCGGCGAGGTAAGGACCTCAGAAAGATCTGGGCGACCTGCGCAGGAAAACAAATGTAATCGGCCGGGGAGAGGCCGCTCAAAACCCCTCCGACGTGGAGATCAGAAGAAGGCAATATGAGGATAAGAATTAAAGTAGAGCTATATTCATGCAATGACACGGTGAGGTGTGTGTATTGAGCGGACCTTAGAAGTACGGGTGGGCGGCCTTTATATAGTGGAGCGACGGAGAATTATGCGGAGATCGGCGCCCTGATCGCCATAAACAGGATACGCCCATTCGTTCCGAAACGATAAGGCACCCTAATCGCCATAAGTAGGACACGCCCATTCGTTCCAAAACGATAAGGCGCCCTATTTGCCATAAGCAGGATACGCCCATTCGTTCCGAAATAATAAGGCGGCTTAATCGCCATAGTCGCCCAGTTTGGGAAGGGAGAATGACCTTCCAAGGCATTGGATGATCTGAGTTGGGAACAACATCAAGAACGTGAGTAGTCTCTTCTGGGATATCAAGTTGCCTACTGCGTAAGAAATCTTGAAGGTGGTGCAAGTCAGCTTTAGCAACAAGTTTGATAACAACCAGATTGATAACAAACTCCTAGGGCGCAAAGGAGAATGGCCCTGCCATGTACAAACTCTCCCCGCCATCATAAACTTGCCATCTTAAGCCCAAACAAGATTCTCGATTCAACAACATCGACGAGGAATGGGTTAGTCCAGACATTGCATCAACAGCGGGTCCCGCCGGCGCCCAACGCCTCGCCGGCGCCCTACGAATTTAACCAGTTTTAATCGCCTGCATCGGGATTGCCCGTGCATGAAAAATGACAAGGTTTATTGTTCGCCAGGTATGTTCAGCTATCAGTAATTGACATCGCTTATTATGAGAATTCAATTCGCCAATTTGGCCGTCACCAATATCGGATGTTACTTGAGGGCGTT
>BRYF01000018.1:2662812-2665312 GCA_030159135.1 Actinidia polygama
ACAACGTGAAACTATGAAAACGGCAAAAAAGAAATAACCTTGCCAAGGACATGAAAAGTCTTGGTGACCAGATCATCCGTGGAGAGGCGCTTGACCTCTTTTTTGTCGGCCGGCGGGATCACCCGACTAAAAACCTTCTCTACCACGGCAAAACTGGCCAATATGGAGGAACCGGGCCCCAATGCGGCGATCGGCGAGGTGGACGAACCCTCCCCGTGGACAGGCGACCTCGCAACAGGCGGTCGGGTTGTGCTGCTCGCCGCCCTGGTGGATTTCGTCTTCTTCTTGGGTGGCGGCGCGACACCCTTGCCTTTGGAACCATCTTCTTTTCCGGGCTCTGGACGTCGTCCCGGGATCTTTTCTCACTGATGACGACGCCCTTCTTGAGGAGGGTCGAGGTCGCCACCGGTTCGTCACCCCTGATAGTCGAGGGAGCGGCCTTAGAAGCAGCCTTCTTCACCCCGAGCTTCTAGGTGAGATCAGAAAGCTTGATTGTGGAAGACATAGCTGCAAAATAAAAATAACGTATCAGGCGACGAAATCAAAATAAAATCTGGAAACATAAAAAAGATAATACCATCCGATCTAAGCTCGGCGGGCAGCCCAGAGTTCGACCAAGACTCGGACTTAGAGTCCGAGCCATCACTTGGACCACTCGACGAGGACATCATTCTCGACCACCTTAGCAAGGTTTCGACGGGAATGTGAGACAAGAGCCTCCTCATTGATTGGTGGATAACCCCTAAATATTCTAAGGATTCGTCCCGGGAGTGAGAATCACGCCGAACGTTATCATCTTGAGGTGGGTGAGACTCACCCTCGTCGCCCGAAGCAGACGCCGCGCCATCCCCAGTGTTGACTTTCCCGCCATTTCTGGACGAAAGCACCTAGCGAGCCCGGGCGAAACGCCTCCGGTAAGTCCAGCTCGCGAGCAGATTCGGATTGAAAAAATAATCGTCTAGCCCTATCCGCTCCAGGACCATCGCCGTCCTTTTGGCGTCGATCCCATTAAGAATGGGCGGCCGGTTGCAGCCTCGGTTTGGAAACAACGAAAGATATCAGTTTAGGCGACATGAAAGATGAGATAGAACAACAAAGAAAAAAAATATATATGTCTACTTACCAGGAACTCCCCAAGACCTCGGAGTCCGTGGGACCCAGTCAAAGAGAGGTGGATCTGAAAAAAATTCTCACTCATCTCCCGAAACAAAAAAGAACCTTTTCTTCCACCCCTTCACGTTGCTGGGAACCCCTTTGAGAACATTCTTCCCCGGTCTCACCTTGAAGTAAAGCCATCCAGAATCCGATCCTAGACCCTTCAACAAGCTATAAAGGCACCTGAACTCCTCGCAGGACAAATG
Organism: Actinidia polygama; assembly: GCA_030159135.1. Taxonomy (NCBI): domain Eukaryota; kingdom Viridiplantae; phylum Streptophyta; class Magnoliopsida; order Ericales; family Actinidiaceae; genus Actinidia; species Actinidia polygama. The sequence goes on from BRYF01000018.1 coordinate 2,664,174, forward strand.
CCGCTTGTGGATCTTCCATACCACCAACGCGCAGATGACACATCGCCACGCATTGGGGGACAGTTGGGTGGGACAGATATTGTAGGAGTTTAGAATCCTACGGATTGTAGGATGGATGGGGAGCCTCAGACCGGCCACAAAGGCAGCTTCATAGAAAGCCACCTCGCCAAGACGAGTGGATCAGACGGTCTCGCACTTCACGGGGACCCTTGTCTGGACCTCGGCCGGAATAGAATATGTCTCCCTCAGGCGATCTAGGTCGCCCTGGGTTAGGACACTTTCCAAACTTAGTGGGGACTGGATATCCACCTCAGGAGTTTCCTCGGGGGGAAGGTCCTGGGGGGGAGACTCGGCGGGACTATCGCCTCTAAGAGACGAGGACTGGTGGGTCTCGTCAGACATGGGTATCTCGCCTAAATGCTCGGATATCCAAGAAGGTAAGGACTCTCCTAAGCTGTTATCTAGGTCGGTCTTACTGGACATACAACGCGAGTCAAGAAGGGATAAACGTACTTACTAAGCAGATGCGAGGACGGTTGAAACACGGAGTTAGAAGACGGTTGAAAGACGTGCATCGGAGCTGGAGCCGCATTTCGACAGGATTATCAAGAGGGTGAACGACTGTGGGGACCCCTCTCCCCTATTTATAGAAGCACCAAGGGCCCAAATCTGCATATCCCAACGACCCAGATCTCTCGACGATTGGCTTTTCGAGGTGAAAAGCGCCATTCCCGCCAAAACGGTCTTTTCATCATTAATGCGCTGGTCCACGCAGCACCTTTAATGCGCCAACAAAAAAAAATAATAATACACTTTGCCGCCGCCACGTGGCATGTTCGGAGGCGTCATTAATATTACGCCTCCACCTCGCCGGGATACGGCCACCCACATTGATACTCGAAGACGCCAAGTGTCCCATCTAGGCGTCATCAAGTAGGGGGCTATTGATGTGGGTAAAAACAGCGAGATTACTATTCACAAAGGATGGTCCTGCCCCTAGATCCCGCCATGGACATTGTCAGAAATACGTATCCGTCTCGCCCACTTGGCAGCAACCACTATCTCGCCTCTTTCTAGTGCCCACCTCCAAGAAGACCCCCCACGTGGATCTCTCTCCACACGGGAATTGCGATATTCGC
>BRYF01000018.1:2752812-2755312 GCA_030159135.1 Actinidia polygama
ATAATAAAGACAAAGGAATTCGCTTGTTATTTTGAGAGAAATGTGAAAATATAAAAATTTGAATTAATTTAAAGATATTCACTAACAAAAAAAAAATAATTTCACTCGAAATAAGCTGAGTTTTTTGTCTTTAGTAACTTTTTTTTCTTCAAATTTAAATAAAATTTTTACATTCATCAAGGAGAATCGAAAAAATATGAATTACGATTAGACAACAAACGACTAGTTTGAAAACTGACCGAGCTAAATTAGCTATCCAAACCGGTCTTTTAAGAGTCTGTTTTTGAGCCATTCGTGGGCCACCCTTTTTTGAGATCCAAACATCTCCCAAGACCTTTTTTTACTTGTCCGTTCAGTGTGTGGGGGATGGGGATAGATGTGTGGTCCTTTGCTTTTTAACCAATGTTTATTTTGTTCGGTAAGACCATGACCCCCAAATATATATTTGTCACACATTACATGAAATAAGGAAATAAGGAAACAAATAGACCTAAGTACGTACCTTTTAATTGACTAGTGACTAGTGAGTATAGCTCGAATAGGCATCTTAATTAGGAAAGTTGTTCAGTCATCTATGGAGACAGAGAGAGAGAGAGATTGATGTGAACAAACAGGGCAATAGAGCTTTTGAAGATTGTTAGAGATTTTTTTGGAAACTATATTCACTCTTATTTGTGCAAATTATATATCATTTCTTTGCTTTTTGTTTTGGGTTCTACATTTTTACTTTTTGGTTCGTTTGATTAGAATAATCGAAGAAAAAAAAAACTATATTTACAAAAAAAAATGGATTAATTCAAAATAATTTTGTCTATACTATTTAGTGGCCGTTTGTATATATATATTTTTTTATTTTTTAATTTATCTAATCAAGACGAACCCAAAATGTAAAAGATTTAAGCCAAAAAATTTTAAAAAAATACTAAAAACAAAAACAAGAAAATTAAAAAAAAAGGAGCTAAAAAGTTATTCTTTTTTTATTTTTTTAATTAATCACATACTATCTAAAGTAGGTCTTCGGTCCACCCAAACTAATCTTAAAAAATGAAGATTACCATCTCTCTCTCTCTAGAGAATCTTCTTTCTTTTGTGTAATTTACTAAGAACTTTCTATTGGTCACTTGATGTGATGTGGCTGAAGGGTCTCTAGCATGCACAATTTTTTTTGGAAATATTGATTCCCTTGTTAAAAGAGGCACAATTTTGTATTTTTTTTAAAGAAAAAGGGAAAAGAACTCTATAAATAGAATGTACTAGTATAGTTCAAGCATTTTAAACTTTATTTTTAATCCATTTTGTTAATCTCAATCGTTCATATGGAGACTTCATCAAGGCGTTTAATAATATAAAAATACTCGATCAATATCAATTTATAATATCAATTTATAGCAAGATAAATAGATATAATTTTGTGTGTCATCTTTATTTACTAATTTTGTAACCGAACACATTTATAGCATTAATCTTTATGATAAAATCTGCAATATGAAATATTTAAATTATTAAAATGAACCCAAATACTTTAATTGCATTGATGCGGTCCATTTTTATATTGCAGACAAGTTGTATCAAGAGAAATACTCCTATTTTGTTTGTAGACAAAAAGTAACCGTGACTTGGGAAAAAAATTGTCCATGAAATTTTATAGGAAAAATTATAAATAATTTCAGAGTTTGACCATATAAATAAATTATTTTTTTTAATTTTAATTATAAAAATCAAAATCTATAGTTTTAATTTAATAGCAATTTAAATCATTTATTAGTCTATATCCATCTAGGGTTACCTAAATCAATTGATTTTTGCTCAAATTGTATGAAAACGATCTCGTATAGTGTTACCCCCGCTTTTAAAGTCCTAATTAAATTAATTAACAAGACAAATTAGAGAATTTAAATTTTATATTTGTTTAATGAAAGATCCAATTTCTATATGATTTGATTAGGGGTTTAAAAAGAGAAAAATCCTACAGGACATGCTTTCAATGCATGTTGGGCAGAAACCAGTTAATTCTGTTAAACCCAGGTGGATGGAGACCAACAAATAATTAAAATTATTGTCAGATTAAAACTACAAAGTTTGATTTGTTACAATTAAAACGGTAGAATTTATTTATTTTTTTGTAATTTTTTTAATTTTTTATTTATCAAATTAAAAATTACAAGAAAAAAATTCAATAACTGGTAGCAAATTAAATTATAGACTTTTAATTAACTAGAAAAATAATTTTTACACTCTTTTTTTTATCAAATACACTCTATAATAAGGACAAAAAATAGAGTACATTTGGTAAAAAAATAAGCGCAAAAATTATTTTCCTTTGAACTATTCATCAATTTCTATTTACGTAGCTTGACGATACTAATTGATTCAATCCAAAATAATTCGGGTATGATGTCACATGAACCAGTAGCCTTAAGAAACCCAATTTCAGCTCAAAATCCAGCCTCTTTCACCTAATTTCTATCAATCTATCCAATTTTTAATTGAATATATGTCC
>BRYF01000018.1:2760312-2762812 GCA_030159135.1 Actinidia polygama
AGAGATCTTTTTGGTTCAACAAACGTCTGTTTTGGTTGTACCTTTGCTTTGAAAGGGCAAATGGTTTCTTTAATATCTCTAAGGTTCTATAAAACTGGAATTTATTGTGAAATTAGCTTGTTGTGGGCCCACTAAGAGCCTGTCTCATTAGTGCTATAAAGATGTTGATAAGATCGTAAATGTAAAAATTTAAATTGATCGGACTTTAATAGATATACTATTGAACAACATTTGTTTGGATGGCAAAACATTATTTTCAAAACTATGAAGTTGCATGCATGGCTCATGCGTGCTTTACTCGTGCTCTTGGATGCGAAAATCTTTTGAGAGAAATTGGTCTTCTTACCTTTTTACCCATAAAGCGTTCGGTTCGCTGCTAGCGACGTCACTAGAATCCACTGAACCTTATCATTTAGAGGAAGGAGAAGTCGTAACAAGGTTTCCATAGATAAACTTACAGAAGGGAACCAGCTACTAGATGGTTTGATTAGTTTTTTGCCTCTATACCCAAGTCAAACGAATGAATTGCATGTCAGTATCGCTGCAGGGCTCCACCAAAGTTTCCTCTGGATTTCGTCCCGCAGACAAATCGCTCCAACAACTAAAAACGGACATGCATCACCACCCATAGAATCAAGATGAGAAAGAGAGAGACAGATAGAGATTTGGACCAGACCAGACCCAACCCCAGCCTACACAAACACACATATAGTGATTCAGAGAGAGGCAAAGATCTGGACCGAACCAGACCCAACCCCACCACCATCGTTGCACAAACACACACACACACACACACACACACACACACACACACACACACACACACACAAGTGATTGAGAGAGAGAAAGATCCGGACTAGACCTAACCCCACCATCACCCCATTGTGTGCGCGTGCGCACACACAAAGAAATGGTAATGGGTTGGGTAAGAGTCGGGGGTGCCTTCTCCATAACCATCCTCATACCGTACCCAATGCCTGACAGGTATTAGGTAAGGCTACCATACCCATACGCAATCAGGGATAGGGTATTTCGTATATACCTGATACCCATATTCTTAAAAAAATACAAAAATGAAGTTAGAAACACAAAAATGATTCCAAAAACAAAAACAAACTGTAATTGGTCTATAAATCTGCAACATGAAACCCCCCTTTTGTATCATAAAAAAATCACAATATGAGAACACGTGGAAAAAAACTGTAAAAAAAATGAATTCAACCATCAGAAAAAAAATACATAGCACATAAAAAAATAATAGACACATAGATAGATAGAGTTTGTCGAAGGTGAAGATATGCCTGATGACCCCTTCAGGAAACTAAATATATAGAACAAGTGGAAAAAAATCCCAACCATGGCCAAATCAATCGGGCTCCCATCGGGTTTAAACGGAATTGCCATCCATACACACACACACAAAGAGATCTGGACCAGACCCAACCCCGCCACCACTATTTCCATTACCACCGCCATGCATGCATGCACGCGCACACATACACATAGAGAACACCTAGAACGGTTGGGCGGCGATGGAGACGACATCGTGGTCTTGCGATTTGCGATGACGGTGGAAGATGGCAGTGCACGATGGCGGGGTGTGGGTTAGAGTAAGGGTTGGGGGGGAGGGGGGGGTCTCTAGGTGTTGGTGTTGTGATTAAGTTAGGGTATTTGATTTTGGGAGAAGGGAGGGGTTAGGTTAGGGTATGGATAGGACTTTTTATTTAAGAGAGAAAGGGTTTGGGTATGAAAATCCATGTGGCACACATGTGGTTTCCACGTGTAATATTCCGTTTAAAATTGAATGAAAGTTAGAGTCTGGGCTTGAGTGCAACTAAATCAAGAGTTGAAGGTCCAAAATGAGAAAATTATTTGTTTGGGGGCAAAGTGAAAATCACCCAATACTTTGAGGGAGAAAAGTGCAATTGACTCTTTTTTTATTTGGCACTATCACCCATCTTCTAGGTTTAACAAATTTGGAATCACGAAGGTTGTGTTTGAATTCTGAATTTGGTGAGAGAAAAGAGAAAATGAAAATGAAAATGAAACTGGAAAATAAAAATATAAATGATCTAATGATTTCTGAATAGTTGGATCGTCTATCTTTTTTATTTTCATTTCCTTTCTTTTGCCAAATCCGAGATCTAAAAACAATCTAAATCTAAGTTAACTATTTCTTAAGAATTCTTCTTATGTAGTAAAAATGTTTTAGCGTTACATGAAAACTTTATACTTTTAAAAGTAATTTAGGAATTAAAAAGGTGTGACCAAATTTGAAAAATATTCAATTACCAACAAAAAAACTTATTTTAGTGAAAATTATATTATTTTTTTTTATTAATGAACTTTTTCAAATTTGATCATTTTTATGCTCTTTTAATTTCGTCTAGGCTAGGAGCAACTAAAAAATAAAAAAATAAAAACTGAAATAAATTTGAGAAAAATACACTAAAAAGACGCAAAAGTTGTGGGAAAAAATGACCTTCCGTATCATGAATTT
>BRYF01000018.1:2772812-2775312 GCA_030159135.1 Actinidia polygama
TACATGCAAAAAATTAGGTTGATTGGATATATACAGCATGATTGTATCATATATTGGTGTTACAATTTACTTTTAAAATTATACTTGCAGTTTATTTTTATAAGACAAATATATCTGATCATGTAATTATGTGGCTATATATGTCCGATTGATCTGAATTTTTTTTGCGAATGATCTACTTATCAAGTCTTACAATGTGAGAATGGTTTTGCTCACATAATTAGTTTTTTTATCTGGAGCCCAAATGATGCTCTTAGTTGGGTGCTGTGCCTGTGGTACAACACTGAATTCGAATCCTCTGAAGTGAGAACTCGGTGGAGTATTTCTGGAGTGTACAAAATGACGTCGTTTTGTACACTCCAGGAACAAAACGTCATTTTTGTCCAGACCACAAACCGATATCATTTTATGGTTAATTAAAACGACGTCATTTTGTTCCTGAAGTGTACAACACGATGTCGTTTTATACATTCCAGGAATACTCCACCGAGCTCTCACTTCACAGGATCCGAACTCTTAGGACATGAGATAAAAGCTTTCTTTTTTTTTTTTTTTTTTTTTTTTTTTGGAAAAAGAAGAATTACAAAAATATCTCTAGAATATGCCCTTAATAACAAATTAAATCTTAGACTTTTAATTTAAATAAATTAAACCATTTACTTTTTAACTTGTTATAATTCGTATCGTTCATTGGTTTTCATTTATGATTAAAAAATGATTATCTAATTTTTGTAAAAAATAATTAAAAAAATGACGTTGCACTAGTTGAGACTCTTTTAAAAGCCTTAATTTTCGCATTTGGGACACTTAAAGAAAAGAGAACGAGATTGAGTGAAGCAAAGACTCGATTTAAAGCAAAAATAAAAAATTTAAAATCTTGATAAGTATTTTAATACTTTATTTTTTTTACTAGTCATTTTTTCGATCATTCTCAATTGTTTTTTAAAATAGGATTTTCGAGGTATGCTAATTGGGGTCTGATTAGGTCATCGGGAACTTCCCAATCGTTGGTGCCAGTGTAATGGAAGAAGAGGGCCAAATGGGGAAGGTAGGAGGAGCGGTGGTGAGCATGGCAACGACTGAAGTGAGGGGTGGAGATGGCGTTGAACCACCGCTTGGAGATCAATTTGGAGCGGTTGACAAGTTTTAAGGGAACACGTTGGAGGATTTCGATGAGAAGTAAAGGTCGATGTGATCACTGTCTCAGGATTACAACTTCAAACGGATTCAAATATAGGAAATGGCAAAGTACAAAACAAATACTAGAGGATTTTAATATTACTAAATTAAAATTTTAATTTGTTATAATTAAAGTTTTAGAGTCTAATTTGTTACTCAGGCCAAATTATGAGTTTTGTTTGTACTTTTTCCAATAAGAAATATTCCAAATCAAACTTTATATCATACGGTTCATATCTTCTAATGGTAAAAGATGTTTGAAAATATAATTTTTTTTATCTAATTTGAAAAAAGTACAATAATAACTAAAAAATCAACAATATTTTTTTTGTCTTTTAGTGATATTTTTTCAAATTCAACGGATTTTTTATATTTTCGAACTCTTCTTAGCAAGAGAAACCGAAAAAATATAAATATTTGATCACAAGATAAATTTTTTTTATTAAAAATAAAAAAAATAAAAAATCAAAGGAGTTTAAACAAAAAATAAAAATAAAAATTACCCAACAGGGCCTAAGTTGGATTTTGAGATATTGTTTGATAAAATTAAAAAGTATAAGACTAAATGCTAAAAAATTCCCATATCTTAAAAAAAGGTAGTAAATATTTTATAATTAATTATATGTTACGATTTTCAGAGTTTTCTTTTTTCTTTTTCACTAGTTTTTTGTGATTATTAGTGTGAACTTATCTAAAGATAAAAAAGAATTACAATTGAAAAAATAAGAGTACGAAAATTACCCTAAAGATAAAAAAAAAAAGGCAATTGAAGTAAACAGTATGAAAATTACGATTATTTATAATGGGGTCTTAAATTTGCAAGTCTTATGGGATACATCCTCCTTAAAAATGAAGTTGATTTTTTACATTGATGACCTTTACTGTAGAAGGAAAGCAGTTAGAATTCTCGTGTGGGCTCTGTAATAATTTGGTATAGATTTTTCATGTTCACATTCTTTTATTAAGGTTTTAATTCGTAATTCTTTTTTCAGATTCGTTTTATTGAACACTTTTCTAATTCAAATTAGGGTTTCTTTGTAAAAAAAAATTGTGTCGATTTTTTCCAGTTTCACCAATTGGTTGACAAACTCAAAGGGTTTTAGTCCCCTTGAGTAAAGAATCAATATCTATGGATAATTTCATATAATTATGCATTAATTTTTTTTATCTTTGATATTTTTAGTCTTTTAATTTAGAATAAAATATATTTTAAAAAATATTTAAAAGTCCGTTGGTTCGGCCCGATTCGTAGGCCCAGACCCATAGACAGGACTTGGTATCATTTTTTAGGCCCATCGATGGATTCAACTCGACCCGTGGA
>BRYF01000018.1:2790312-2795312 GCA_030159135.1 Actinidia polygama
TATCATATTTGTCAAAAAAAAAATCATTTTTTTATTTGTATACCTTTGTTTTTTCCGATAATTTGCACTAGCTAGGCAAATTTGAGTTATAACTATAGAATTGAGGTCACGTTTGATAATAGATTTTAATTTAACGGCATTGGCAATCCAATCCAATCCCGATCCTATTAAGATTAATAGTCTCATGGGATTAGATTAATACATCCGCCAATTTTTGGGAATTAATAGGCCATGTTTGATAACATATTTTAATTTAATGGGATTAGCAATCTAATCTCAATCCACTTGAGCTGCGTTTGGTTCAATAGAATGGACTTGGATAGGAATGAATGAAAGCACGAATGACTGAATGAGTTTGGAATGGAACGAGGAAATAATCATTCTCATTCCAAAGTTTGATTATATATACATTGAGCTTGCAATGAAATGATAGTGTATGAAAAATAAAAAAGTTTTTCAGTTTTTGTTTTCAACTTCTAAAAAAATTTCTTAGATTTTGCTTTTCAGTTTTTAATTTTTGTTTTCAGTTTCTTTTGTATAGTATTTAGTTTTTGTTCAGTTTTTATTTTATGTTTTTTAGTTTTTGTTGCTTTTAACAGTTTTTGTTTCTCTTTACAGTTTTTTTTTTGTTTTGTTTTCTGTGAATTTTTTTCTTCAGTTTTTTCTTTTTCTTTTCAGTTTTTGTCTTTTTTGTTTTCTATTTTTAAATTTTGTTATCTATTTTCAATTTATGTTTTTTTGTTTTATGCTTTTTTTTATGTTTTCAATTTTATTTTTTGTTTTCAGTTTCAGTTTCTGATAGTATTTTTTCTTTTTTCTTTTTTTCTTTTTTTTCGATTTTCATTTTATGATTTGTTTTTGGTTTTTGTTTTCTTTTTCTTTTTTCTTTTTTTCTTTTTTTTTCTTTTTTATCTTCTATTTCTGTTTCTGATTTTTATTTTATTTTCAGTTTCTGGTCTGCTTCTGTTTTTGTTTTGTTTTTTCTTCTACTTTTTCAGTTTTTGTTTAATATTCAATTTTATTTTTTGTTTCTGTTTTCAGTTTTTTATTTTATTTTTTTCTATTTGCAGTTTCTGATTTTGTTTCTTTTTCTTTTTCTTTTTTCATTTCAGTTTTTGGTTTTGGTTTTCTGTTTATATTTTCAAAAAAAAAAATATTTTCAATATGTGTTTTCTGTTTCTATTTTTTGTGTTTTTATATGTTTTTTCTTTTTTTCACCTTTGTTCGTCTTGTTTTGACATTTTTACTATTTTTAGATTTTTTTTTGTTCCTATTTTCTACATTGTGGTGGCGGCCGGTCTGGGTGGCGGTGGCGGCGGCGGTGGTGGTGGTGAGTGGTGGATATTTTGGTTTTGAAAGTAATTAAAAGATAAGAATACAATGATTATTCCTTTCAAAAATTAGGGAATGACTATTCTTTGTAACAGAGGAATGATAAGTCCATTTGAAATGCTCATTCTTGTATTTTTGGCAAACCAAACGTTCAAATGAGCATTCATACGGAATCATTATTCCATTCCAACTCTCATTCTACCGATCCCCATGAGATTCTTCATTCTCAATTTTTGAGAGATTAACAGTGTCAATAGACTATTAACCTATGGTTAAAGTGGGTTCCACAGGATTGCCATCAAAATATGTTATCAAACGTAGCCCTAAAGTTTAATTTTTGCGATAGAATATGGTTAAAATAGGCCCCACGAGACTAATAGTTCAATCTTACTCTCAAAATATGTTAGTAAACTCGGCCTGAATATTATGTACTGTTATTTTTTTTATTTTTTTATTTTTAAGACAATTCAAGATTGTGGTTGTGTCAGTTATTAGTTACAGCAGACAAGAACGTTAATCTTTGCTCATGCCCAAAATTCAATCGAAGTCGCTACCAAGCAAGGTGGTGCAAGCCTTTTTGTTTTGCCCGTGAGTTGACTGCTATTTATGTCATCCAATACCAGTTGTTTTTGCAGAATTAGATGTGGCAATTGTAAAAAACAATGGTTATTAGTATCCGAAATCACTTTAGAAATTTTCACCGCAAAAAATGGAATTCTACAATTCCTATTGAAGAACTATTTTTTGTTTTTAACAAGTGAATGTGCATTCCTAATCACACATTAAGACTAATCACAAACTAGCTTAACGGTAAATGAAGGACCTTAATCTACTCCTCACCTAATAGACTAGCCTAATTTATTAGTTTCCTTTATGTTAGAGTTAATTTCATTTCACAAATTTGTCTATTAGTAAGACTAATCACAAATTAAATAAAATAATTGAGTTTGATGATCCTTAAGGACCGTAAATTTACTTTATGTATGAAACAGGCATACAAATAATTTTTATTATAAATTGTGCACAGAAAATAAACTATTGGCTAAATTTATTTCTTATGTGGTGTAGACGACATTTTGTATGGGCCAAAAATATCGTGTCTTTAGCAACGTTCCATGTTATTTGTATGTTCCTTGACAGTTTTTGTTCGCATATGTTCAAATCTTTTTCCTAATGGTATCACATGTACGAAATTTGGTTTAAAACTATAAATTACATACGATTGACTAATATTTTTTTACGGTGCAACGGATTTGACTGCACGACCCCTGAAAGGGTGCCACCCACTGTCTGAAATCAAAAATAAAAAAGAATAACCCATTAGAACTCCTGATTCTATGCCTGAAAGGAAAAATCATCAATTGTATAACATGTATTGTGTTTCTGGACTTGACAGAAACCTAAAGGCTAAGCATAGTACAGTATACTTCTCTCATCTGATATTAAAGTAGACAAAAAGAGGACATAAGAGATGGAATAATTGAAAATTGAAATGAGATTTTGTCATTGTGCAGATGCATATGTTTGATATCTACATTCCCGAGGATCTCTCATTCAAGGAATCGGACACCTTTATAGCAGGAGATGGACCTACTATTGTCGATACAGGTTTGCATCAAACTCACTGGAATGTTATGATTTGTAAGCTACACCCTGCATATGGTGGTACATATATATATATATGGATTTCATGGCCTATGATTTGAAAAGTTGCATATTGATAGAGGGAGAAATAGAATATGGATGGATTGTGAATGGAAAATGAATGGTACATGATCTATCATATTCTTAAAACAAGAGAATTGCTTCTAAGTATAAAAGAAAGGGGGATCAATTTCATTTCTATTACATTTAACTCTTTTGATTTACAAATATAACTCTTTTTGTGTTTTATGCTATGGTATTCCTCATTGCAACTTTACTTTTTTGCCACTATTATTGTTTTATCATATGAAATTGTAAGTTGTTTGCCTTTGTTTCATATCCCATATCGTTATGGCCAACAATTACTATCTCTATTTGATGGATTGATAACCCTTTTTGATAATTTAACAAAAAAGGGAGAAATATGGTATCAAATGATAATAAATTTGAGTGATATGATATCAAATGAAAATGAATATGCATGATTGTGAATGTTGATGTACTCTATATATACAGTATATATGCTAGAAATGTATTTTGCCTATTTATATTCTCTTCAAATCTCTCTTTGTATCTAACATCTAACCCTCATCTACACACTATCAATACAAGAGGCTCTCTCTCTCTCTCCCTCTCCCTCTCTCGCTTCATCCTTAACGCTTATCTAACATGGTATCAGAGCTAAGTTTTACAGCTACTATAGTTGTCCACCACCATCAAACACCTGTGTCACCACCGCCATCCACAACCGAGCTTCCATCCTCTATTTCTGTGGCCGACCTCTGTTTTTCTTCTCTTTTTTGTTTTTGGCCAACTACAAATCCGGTTGGATCTAAGATTTCTTCGCACCATTATGTTCTTTGTCGTGTTCCGAGCTCAACAAAGTCAAAAACACCGCCACACGTCATTACTTATTCATATTTTTTGGGTAATTGCCAAATCTATTATTTATTTTTTTTTTCTTCTCATTTTTCTTACCCATGCAAAATATCTTTTAACAATTTTCATTAGGCATCATTTCTTCTTTCTTCTTTCTTTTCACTCCAAAGTCCAATAAGAACTTGTAGTTGCACGATTAGTGATGGGGATGGGTCAGGCAGGGTCTCCTATCTCAAATCCGACCCGTTTAATTTATCCCTCCTCTTACTTATACTTGACTCAAATCCTATTGGGTTTCTCATACAGACCCATATACCCTACCCTACCCTATTAATAATGTATCTTGCGTCTTTCCTTTCTTAGGTCCTGTTTGGGGTATGTTTTTTTGGTGTCTTTTTGCTAAAAATTTTTGGGTTTTTTGGGTAGGGGGTGGGGTGAGTTTATGTTAGTATATAATAGTTTTTTTTGGATAGTTTTTTTTCCTCCCATTTTTACCTTTTTAAACCGAAGGTGGAAAAACTTGGTTTTTTTGCTTTACCCCAAACGGGGCCTAAACAATCAGGAGGGGAAGGTATTGCCCAACAGTTTGCACAGAACATGCTACATTGGCCGAACACCTACCAAAACTTTGAAAAGCACAGAAACAGCTTAAAATTATTGCAGGATATCTGTGATTTAGACTTGTACCTAAACTTCAACGTGTACGGATAGTGAAACACAAGGAAGCCGCGTTGGACTTAATTTTCCACGCACATTTTGCATATTCCTAATTATGTTGTATGTGATTCATCTTGCATTTGCATTTATAGAAGACTTGAATATAGAGATTGAAGAGAGAGAAGACGACAGTTAGGACTATGATTCAATAGCCTAAGCAAACAGTGGGGCCAGTTAGGACACTAGGGATTGGTCGGGAGGGATTGATCCCGGATTAGTCAGTTGTCGGATACCAAGTTATCAAAAAACAATCGCCTAAACGAACTTGGGTAAAAATCTGTCTCGGTAGCCAGACGTCTGCCAAGCCAGCTTACGAGCCAGGAAATAGCCTGGGCCGAGCCTGCCCATTACCATTGAGTAGTGCTGGGTCGCAAAGTCCAAAACCCACCCCGAAGCCTGATTACCCTACGGCCGTGGGCAAAACTTGG
>BRYF01000018.1:2805312-2810312 GCA_030159135.1 Actinidia polygama
CAACCCGGATTTCGATTTTTAAAACATAACTTCATCATTGCATGATGGGAACAGTGAAGAATACAATAGTTAGTTACAGATAGCAAAAATTGGTGAGCTTAGAGAGATGAATTTTGATGGGAAGTGCGGCAAGCGGGGATTGCTCCAGCTACCAATGGCGGGACTGACTCTTGATGCAACCTTGGAACTGAAGTCCTTATGAAGATAGAGCGTAATTACATATACATCAAACTCAAATACACTATACTTGTCTTTTCAATGTAAGCTTTTACTATATCGTTTCAAGCTTTTGCATTTTGGAAATGATCTATTAATTTTCTGTGCCTTCATATAGGGGGTTATGTTTATAAACATATCATGTTTTCTTGCAATAAAAGAAATATTAGTGAAGTATGCAGAGTACTGTTGGAATGTTTGTGCACTTGTAAGGGAGGGAAAATTATGCAGAGTACTGTTGTTAGGCATATGTATACTCTTTTAACAGTTTATTTTGAGTCATACATTTGTAAGTATAAGAAATCCACATTTGGAAACATCTAAAGTTAGGGCTGATAGACCAACTAAGTTTCTCGAGTTCGGCTCGTTAAAAACTCGTTTTTTAATCAGTTTACTTGATAAATAAATTAAATTTGATGGGATATATTTTTAAAGTTAGTTAAGTTTTGAAACCAATTTTGAACAATCTACTACTTGGCTATATAAATTTATAATGTTTAAAAAATTCAAGTTATTTGTGATCATCTCGATTAAAATTCGTTTTAAATCGGTTTACTTGATAAACAAATCAAACTCAAATATATTCTTAAAGTTTTTAAACCAAACTTGAATAATATATCGTTCCGTAAGTCTTTACTTCTCAACATTCAATTTTAGCGTCTTTTTATAATTTTATATATTTTTAGAATTCTGATTCGACTATGAAAAATGGAAAAAAAATGCACCAAAAAATATAATTTTTTTTTCTTTCTAAAAATAAAATTAATCCCAACTCAATTGAAAAATTATCCCAAACAGGCACTTAATACGCATGCAGGTAATGTGTGATTTATGCATATGGGACTCACAGTTCAGTCACATTCTGTACTTCTTCAAGCAGTAAAAGACTGCATTGTTTATTAAGCGGCTGACGTGGATGCTTTGTTGTGGGAGGCATCTTCAGACATCTTCAGTGCACGGAACCACCTGAAAAGAAGAGAAGCCAGCCAAACACGGCCTTGGGATGCGCGCGAATCCAAATCGGGAAAGCGTTTTCGGATCTCTCTCTACGTAAAAAGCGCATTCTTCAATTGGAAGCGTCACGTTCTCACATTGACTTCCCCATTTTAATTTAGAGGCCTTTGGTAAAAGGTCCATCTTACCCTTCTTTCAACACAATTATAGCGTCCACATCAAGCAAGCTAGAAGGCTTAATTAGATAATTTAGCTAGTAAAATTATTTTGGTAGAATTTTGAGGGCGAGCAACTAACAGTCATAATTGCTCGTGACATCGACACTTGATCTCGGCAATGATTTGGATGACCTGCGCAAGCGAACAAACATTACCGGCTGGGTCTAGGCCGCTCAAAATTCATCCGGCGTGGAGATCAAAACAAGACAAATAATCTAGACAAAGCACAGCAACAAAACTCTCAAAGTGAATTTGTAAGGGTTAAGTCATGTACTTTTCAATTATGGAGGAGCGACTTTTTTATAGATGGAGAATAAGAGTCGTGTGAGGAGACTACAGCGTGATCATGGCTAAGTATGAAAGTGGATCCCGTTAATACTGGAGTAAAAATAAAAAAATGCCATATGGAGGATGTCCCGTGATTATAGAGGACGTGGTGGAGAAGAAGTTTCATAGAGATGGAGTTCTCGGGTTGGTGAAGTAGATATCCTCGCCCCTTGGCGATGTTGAGAGCCAGCAGCGAACATACAGATATTGGCGATGTGAGCACTGGTGGAGAAGGTCTGGTGGTCCTTGCGTCCTCACGGTGAAAGGCAAGGTGAAGACTCGGGAGAGCACTGGCGACATAAACTATGAAGTGGCGAGGTGAACAACTTGGGGTAATTTATCCCTCATCAAAAATATTAGAATGTATTTAGATTAGTTAAAATAATATATAAATTTAATATTGCTATAGTTTCTAGTTATTTTTTGACTAGACATTATTCATTTTGTATTTATTTATTTATTATTTTCTATTATAGAGAGGTTGATAGAGTTAACTTTAACAAGATAAATAATTAAAATAGAATTGATAGTTTTTGAGTTATAATTGAGTTATATCTCTCCACTCTCCATCATCTTATGTACATTGACATGAAACTTTACAATATCACCTTGCTTAGGATTTTTTGTGGGGTTGTAGGATGAAAGAAAATCGAAAGCAAATAAAGTGGCGATTGACAAGTGATTTTCGATGGCTTGATGTTGTTCTGTCAAACCTGCAAAATAGCAACGGTGAGAAGGACTGTCGAAGTTGTTCCAGGAACGATTTTCTAACGGTCAAGTTATTAACCAGAGAAAATGAAAGAAAAGAGAGCAAGCGAAAGATTCTTGACTCTGGTCATATTTTATGTGGCCTCATATAAAAAAGTTACTTGACTCTTAATTAAACAGTATATAAATGGAAGAACCAAATTTAAGAAGTTGATTGATACAATTGGAAGTGAAAATATCTAAATGAGATATTTTAGTAAAAGTGTAGATGTGAAAATATAATTTACATTTTAAATGGCACGTGAACAGTTCCTAGTCAAAAATAACTAAAAATCGTAATAAATCTATTTTTCAGAACTATTTTAACTAAGTTAATGTGAACTATTTTAAAGTTTTCACTAGTTAAATTACCCAACAATCGGTTTTAGCCAATGTGACATGCCATGGATGCTCTTAGAGGCATGGTTTTAAAAATCGGGCCGAACCGGCCGGTTCGACTGGTCGAACCGTCGACCGATCGGAGAAACGGTCCGGTTACTCGTCAAAACCCATTTTGGTCAAAACCTAGTCAAACCTAGTCGAATCGGCGGTTGAACCGGTAACCCGGTGATTGAACCTGTCATTTACCCGCCAATTCATGGTTTTAGAAAAAAAATTATGTTTTAATTTTAAAATTTTAGATTTTAAGTATAAAAATTAGTCTAGAAAAATAATAATAAATTATTACTATTAATAAATAAATTAATGATATAATTATGACATCACGGATCAATAACGGTTGACCCGACGGTTGAACCGGTAACCTGTGACTCAGCTATTTTTTTGGTTCGATCACCGATTCAGGTTTCAAAACACTGCTTAGAGGCTGGTTTTACAAGTATTTACATTTCTGTGTGGTTGTGTGGGGGACACAAGAAAATAAAAGTTGGCGTGGGGGCTACGACTGTTCCACCAAAAGCACAGGCCGGCAAGCTAAAGCCTTCCACTGTAGTCAGTAGTTGCATTTTGGCTTCTTCCACCACGAAACCAAACTAAAAAAGAAAATTAGCTAGTGATATTTACACTCTTATTTTCTTCTATTATATTTATCTTTTTTTCTTTATTAAAATAAATTTACCAAAATATTCTTATATGGAGCACTAACAATATTTGAGTAAAATGAGTACATGAGTAAATTCGTCCTAATATAAACATAAAATGGAGTGCAATTGGAAAAAAAAGAGCGTGAAAAATATTAGTTTTTTATTTAATCTTTTGGTCACAATTTTTTTTTCTTTCGTATTTCAAAAAATTTCATTTGGATTAATCCAGACTTAAGTGGTTTTGCATAATTTTTTTGATTTTCCCAATTTTTCTGTGATAGAAGAACCGAAAGTTTAAAAATTGTGATTAAAAGATGAAAAAGGTGATTCACTAAATACAAAATTAATCCAATTAAAAGGTGTATTTTATCACAAACGGAACCTTAATCTTTATAACATTAGTTACAAATTTCTAACGAGGAGACTAGTAGTGGTTAATTGAAGTACTTAAAAAGAAAACGAGAGAGGGAAAGAGAGACTCGCTTTCAAGATTTCTACTTAGAAAAGTATTGCTTATAATTTAAAATTAAAATTTGTGAACCAGATTTATTCTGATTGTGATATGCATGATACTAATTTTAAATTTGTACCGTACACCTCATTTTCTAAAGAGAATTGCTATATATTATAAATTTTGGAAAATGATTTCTACACGCCAAATTTTAATTTCTACACTCCAAAATAGGAGTGTAGAAATCAATGCCAATAATGGTGTTGATTTCTACACTCCTATTTTAGAGTGTAGAAATTATTTTAAGGAGTGTAGAAATAAATTTCCTAAATTTTTATTATCAGTTTATTTAACTACATAAACGGAAGAAAGTGATTGATCACCTTGATTCCATATTCACATAATTTTATTCACCTATGAAAACTAATTACGATCATTTAGCTAGATAGTGCCCCATCTTTATCCTAGAATGTAGACCAATAAAAATTCTCAGAATTCAAAATAAATGGTCCAGATTCAGTTGTGTTTGAATCCCACGTAATCAAGTGAACACAAACTATTCATTTTAAATTTTAAAAACTTTTTCAAATCTAAATTCTAGGACCGTAGTATTTCTATTGTTCACATCAACAAATCTCAAGACTCGTTCAAATCATAGCTTGATTGTGTCACTCTTATGAAGTAATAACTAATGATTCTTGGTTAATTTACTTACAATTCAAAAATAAATTAAATGTAGATGGCATTTTCTCATTACCCTTGTAGACTCGATGTCGTTTGATTGGGGTTGAATGAAATAATTATTCAGTATTTTGAGAATAATATTCTCTTCTCATATCTCGGTTTTAATAGTAAAATTTATGGCGGAATCCATATAAATATTGAAAGAGTCGCAACGTCTTGCCCATTTAGCATTTTAGTTGTTCTAAAATAAATTTTCTAAAGGGGTTTATACATGTATATACATTATAGAAAAAAGAAATTAATTAATGTGACAATCACTCCATTTGTTTCAAAAAACACTCTACTTTAGTATTTATTTGA
>BRYF01000018.1:2912812-2915312 GCA_030159135.1 Actinidia polygama
CTACCAGATTTTCCCCTTTGAGGCTACATTGCTCAATGAGAAAGTAGGGTTGGTGACACAGACAGGATTTGTCATGACAAAGAAGCGTTATCAGTCATTTGCATTGATATTATACAATGCCTAGCTAGATATATTCACATGCATGGCATGCAATGAGCTTAAAGACAAGCTTGCGAGATAGATTTTTTCTTTTTCTTCTACTTTTTTTTAAACAATAGGTGGGAAGGGAAGGGCGGGTCTTGGTGGGTGTGGTAAGGTTGCTCCATTCCCATGATTGTCATGGGTTCAAAACACAATAAACCACGTTTTCATGTGGCATAAGACTGAATACATCTCATCCTACCTCGATCCACAGTGCGGCATCCTCATGCACTGATAAGATGTTGTAAGAGCATAAAATATCAAATATAAACTTTAATTGAGCTAGGCAAGCACTGACACCGGACTGTCACTATAGCAAGCTCGGCAGAGTCTCTACGCCGGAGCTCGGTCGAGACACAACGGTCGGCGAATATCTCAACGGCACGTTAGAGTCAAAGGGTAACTTGCACTGCGAAGTTTCATCTGACACTCGCACGCCTGAATTCAGACAACTGCGACGTGATAGGGTTACCAGTAATGCCTTGGGGGTATGATTGGGTGAGACGCCTACTCGCCTCCATGTCAACTAGTCACTTGCATGTCAATTGGACGCGCCAATTACGCTATAAAAATGGCATGATTGGGTTAGCAACCTACTCACCTAACATGTCAACCGGCACGTCTAGGCACGCGCCAATGTCACGCCCCGGTCAAACCAAGACCCGGCCACGTAAGCAAACAACTCAATTGCGGAATAATATGACAAATATACTTGTCATTTCATCAGAGTACAACACATCTATCTCTCAAGTAGAACCAAGCTCTCCATGAGCTATTAAATACAAAATAAATGATATCCCAAAGACAATATCCTCACAAAGTCAAAATAATATTACAATTTCCAAAATACATGTCAACATGTTTATTAAATGAAATATATAACTGGCATCCTCATGCCTCACGATTCAGGGTAACCCTCGGTACCTGAAATTCATTTTATAGTAAAGGTGAGTTACCTTGAAAAGATTTAACAATGGCCTTGAAGTTTCAAGCCAAAACCATGATACATAATCATATAATGAAAACATGATGCAATAAAATATGTTTTCATCCATATCAAAATATACTTTTGATTTTCAATATATGATTTCTCAAATCAACAAGTTCTCAAATTCCCGATCTTTCTCAAAAACAATTATCCAACAATTTTTCAAATTTTCTAGCTTTTCTCACAAGCAATAATCCAATTTATGATTTTTTTTAAATCAATGATTTCAACCTCTCCAGCTTTTCTCAAAAAGAAAACTCTTACATAACCATCAGTCAACTTCTCGGACTTTCACCGAAGGCTCATGACATACCCAAAAGTCAGTCAATTTCTCGGACTTTCACCGAAGGCTCATGACATACCCAAAAGTCAGTCAACTTCTCGGACTTTCACCGAAGGCTCAAGACATACCCAAACGTAGCGCAGTTGCCATCTAGGACTTTTCATTCAGTCAACTTCTCGGACTTTCACCGAAGGCTCAAGACTTACCCAAACGTAGCGCAGTTGCCATCTAGGACTTTTCATTCAGTCAACTTCTCGGACTTTCACCGAAGGCTCAAGACTTACCCAAACGTATCATTAACTTTCCAAAAATATTTTCCGATTTCCAAGTTTCAACATATATCAAGTTACATTAGCTAACAGCTTTTAATGTAAACAATATAATATACATGATATTATAAACCATCAATAATATGCATTATTAAAAATTATGTCGAATGCATTTGTTATAAACAAATTATATAACCATAACCATAAATTAATTGTCCCTTTACAATTCCCATTATAAACCATGTATTTTTATTTCAAGTTTAATATTAAAAATAATGTCTTAATAGACTTTATATAAGCTATTAACAACAAACCCAAAGTAAAACCCCAACAAACTAACCCCCTTTACCTCGATTTAAATTTTACGCCCTTTGATATGAAGATCTGGCTCCCATGATCATCATACTAAAATTTTGCCTTGATCCGACATCATCTCACCGTTGATCTCAACATATTTGATCACTTATGATCATGAATGACCACACCCTATAATTTCTCTCAAATCTCTCTATTTTTCTCTCTTCCTCCCGTGTCTCTCATTCTCTCTTTCTTTCTTTCTTTCTTTCTCTTCTCTATACAAACACACACACACACATATATACACCCCATGTGGCCCATCATATATATATATATATATATATATATATATATATATATATATAATCCCATCATTTTGTCTCCTTCTTTTTCTTTTTTTTTTTTTTTTTTTCCTTTTTCTCTTTCTCTTTTTCTTCTTTCGGCGATTCTTCCTTCCGCCGAAAGCCAATTCAATTATTATACCTAAATTACACTCAGCCCCCTTCAACTTATAATTACATT
>BRYF01000018.1:2927812-2930312 GCA_030159135.1 Actinidia polygama
TGATTGCCCGTGGATCAAGTTTGTTACGACCAAGATCTAAGGCATGAACGTAGCATGTACAACCAAAAACTCTGGGAGGTAAATGGTTGAGGGGGCGGTCAGGAAATAACACACAATGAGGAATTTGACCACCAAGGACAGTGGAGGGCATGCAATTCAAAAGGTAACATGCAGTGAGAACTGCATTAGTCCAACAAGATTTAGGGACATGCATATAAAAAGGGATAACGTGGGTTACCTCCAATACATGATGCATCTTATGCTTGGAAACTCCATTTTTTTGAGTAGTGCGAACAAAAGAAGGCTGATGAATAATGCTAGGATCCTAAAAAAAACTAGAATACAAATATTTTCGTGCATTGTCAGACCCAAAAAAATAGATGAAAACATTAAATTGGGTCTTTATTTCAATATAAAAGGATTTAAAAATGGTGAGCAACTTAGTCCGATCCTTCATGAGATAAAGATAAGTGAGCCGACTATAATCATTCACAAAAATAATGAAATAATAAAAACCTAAAGGGGGGACCCCGAATGGGTCCCCAGATATCAGAGCAGAATGAACTCACCTAAACGGACTAGACACATGACTCTTGACACAAGAAGGAAAAGACATAAGATGGTGTTTACTTAACTCACAGACTTCGTAAGGTAGAGACTAAATGGACTAACAAGAGGGGACCGTCTTCTTCAGATTTTGAAGGGATGGATGACCAAGACGATAATGGAGCTGATAGTGATCAACAGACAAATGGAGAGCCACTGAGGTAGGAATGTCCAGATCAAAGTAATGCAAGCCACTATGCTCAGACTCGCCACCAATCTGCTTCCTAGTCTGGAGATCCCGAAACACACAATGAGTAGAGAAAAAGTGACTGAACAATTCAAAGACTGGGTGAGGTTACTGACAGATAAGAGATTAAATGAAAACTGAGGAACATGTAAGACAGTGTAAGATAATGTAAGAACACAAACTAGCGATATCAAAACTAGTAATATGAGAAGTAGAACCATCCACAAGAGTAACACGAGATGGACTACGAGCATGAGAAACATCAAACGGGATGGAAAACATGCCAGTCATGTGGGTTGAGGCAACGAAATCAATGACCCAAGGCTTGTGGGTAGCAACAAGCGACTAGAGTAGCAAAGTGGTAGATGGTTGAGTGGCTAAGAGGCGATTGAATTCTGCTGTAAAGAGAGTTACAACATCACCCTTTGGAACAATAGTGGCCTGATAGGAAGCAAGACAGCCATAGAGAGACCAACACTGGTCAACAATATGATCATGGCCGTAATAAGTGCACAAACGAGGACCACAGCCATGACGGAGACCACGTTCCCCTAAATAAAGCTACAACTATCATGAGGAAAATCACCGCACAGACAACCATTCGGACCACAACTAAAACCAGGAGGGAAATAGGACCCTAAAGGTCTAACTATGTTGTTAAAGCCATAAGAGACATGAACTCATGACCACAAGTAGAACCAGAGGCGGCAACAAAACTAGAAATGACAATAGAATCAGAACTAGAACTAATAGCACCAGAAGCGTAGAACACATCTAAAAATTTCATCTTCGTACCAACAACTTAACAGACAATAGATAACTAACCAACAACCAATAATCGATAACTAACCAATAAAAAATGAGGGGCGCAAACAACAATGAAGCGACAATGAACATCTAGACGAAACAACCAACTAAATCATATTGTACGACTTGGACAAACGTCCACAAACAAACATCAGAGCCAACCAGGTTCTCCAAAAAGCATTCAGAAGCCAAGGTAGAAGTAGAATCCAAAAGCAACAAACACAACAAAGCAAGACAGACAATCAACATCCATCATACGAACAAATAAATACCAGTAGTAGAAGCAACCAACGCAAAGACGAAGCCCAAAAGAGGGACTGGCCAAAACAAACTGTAACTGAGCAACGAAGTTCACGGGGTGCGACCAAACTGATAGAAAGTTTGGAGGCCTGTTCGACTAGACCAGCCAAGGGGATGGAGAGGCGATTGATCCAGAGAAGGGTCGACAGGGGCAGAAGCGAGAGGTTGATCGATTGGGTTGATTGATTGCAGTCGATTGGGTAGAGGCGAGGGGTTGATCAAGTGGGATGGTCGATTGTAGTTGATTGAGTGAATAGGATGATCAATTGAGTTCGATTGGGTGGTGCAACAATGGTGTGGGATCTATTGGGTGTTGTCGAGTGAAGGAAAGGAGAGGGGTTGTCGAGTGAAGGCTCGACTAGGGTTGGTCGACAATGTTCGTTGAATGTTGTAATTGGTGGTGGTTAATGTTGATGTGGCGGTGGATGTTGGTGATGATGACTATTGATGGTGATGGGTTAAAGTGGCAAGAATTTTTCCTGCTCTGAAACCATGAAAGCAAAAGTGAGATTATGGTTCAAATTAACCCTAATACACATATATAATGATATATAAATAGAGAGAATACAAAGTACACATGAACCCCTTTAAGTACTCACT
>BRYF01000018.1:2945312-2947812 GCA_030159135.1 Actinidia polygama
TAAAATATAACATACTAGCCGAACAAGAATCTCTATTAACAAATAAAATTAAACACCAAACAAGTAACCTATGGGGCATAAAAGACTTTAAACCCATAAATATTATATAATAGTGTATTAATTTAATAATATTCTATTATTGTATTTACTTATGGGTATTTTAGTAATTTTAGGCGTAATTCATACCCTTAGATTTATAATAATGGGACGAGGTGTTATTATAAATTCAGGCAATTTGGTAGATTATAAATTCTCAAATTATATATACAATATTAGAGGGAGTCAATAAACACCATATTAGTGGTCTCACATAATTTATATTCAAATTTAACATTCTTATCTTTGAAATAAATATGGCCTTAATATATAATTAATTTGATTTTATAATATCTTTACACCCTGTGCAGTGTGCGATATACGGACAGTTGCCAGTTGAAGGAATAAAGTTGCCTTCAATTACAAATGTACTTTGCCACCTTCCACCGTCTTTAACGGAGAGCGTGAACCCTCCGTCAAGGCTAACAGTGAAATTGATTGCTGTCAGAGATATTCTTCATTTGAATGAAAGAAAACGGAATAATGCTACGTTTACACACAAAAGTATACAATATTTATATAACAAACACAAAGCGACGTAATTTTGCTTGAATAAATACAAAACGACGTTGTTTCACTAAACATTTCATGTTTTATTCTTAAATGGAACGGACTTTTTGTATTATTGTACAAGAATAATGATTGGCACACCTATTTTGCTCTCTCACAAATAAGTGGTACCCGCCATAATTAGAGTTTTAGAAAAACGTAAAAATTTTAATTAGGGCGGGTCTCACTTGTTTTGTGAGAGAGCAAAAATGAGTGTGTTTTGTACACACCCAAAAGTGAATGTGTATCTATCATCACTAATTGTACAAATGTTATACATAAAAATGTGTAACTGTAGCACTTCTCAAGAAAACGTGATCTATGGATAGTGATTTCATGCACCCTAGTCCCTTTATTTGTATTTTATATCACTTTCACTTTTTAATTATATAGAAAGAAATCTTATTGATATGCATAAATATTTATAAAAATATATTTAAATATGTAAAAAATGTATAAATATCCGTTAAAATGTACATTAAACATCGTTCAGTTGACTGTGATTAGCGGGATGCTGGGAGCCTTAGTGATAACTAAAGCTAAGTTCACGTGGCTTTTTGTATGTTAGATTAGAATTTAGAGAACTAGAGAATAATTGCCAATTGGGTTAACAACTTATAATTGAACATAATAATCCAATAAGTTTAGGACTAAATTGAAAAAAATAATAGTCAAAGGACAAAATAGAGATTTTAGTATGTGGTAGGGCTCCAAATGTAATTTCTCATAAATACTCTGAACGTGGCGCTAGTAATGGGTCGACTCGGTAAACGAAACCAGCTGCTCAGAAGCCGACTAAACCTAAGCGCTGCCAACCTCTAAAGATGGGCCTCTGGCCGGGCCCACCTCTTTATCCGTGGACCATCACTGGTTTTTGTCACATATTCCGGTTTAAGGTGGGTTGCTATTTAAAAGTCCACGGCCAGTCACCAGGACCAGTGGATCATACCCCAATGCTTTCAAAACACCGAATCTGTGGCGCAGACATAGCAACGAACCCGAATATAAATCGGATTCGGATCATCAGAAGTGAAATTTCCTTACGTGTCCTTGTAAAACGGATATTGTTTTACACCACTTCAGGGACACTCCAGAGAATTTCACTTCAGAGGATCCGAACTCATATAAATTTGGTAGCGGTTTATTGGTTTAACTGTTGGATAATAATAAAATTTAATCGAAACATAATAAATGTTAAAATTATAAATAAAAAGTATTAAAATTAGAATAATATATAAATATTATATTTTTATTTATAAGAATTTAAAAATTAAATGAATATACAATTGTTTGGAGTAATATATTTTGCATATTTGCAAATGCTTTTTATATAATCAGTGCAATCGAGTTGTGCAACATTTTTGTCTAGATGTTTCAGGTTGGAGCTTTAGGAAACTCATTTATGTATAGTTTTTAGTTTTTACCTTGAAAAATTGATTGGGCGGTTCAGTTAATCAATATCGGAGCGATTCACAGGTCTAACCGACATTTTTAGTCCTTTGAAACCCATTTACTTAAAAAAAAAAATATTTTAAAAAATTGACCTAGCAATTCAGTTGAGCAAGTATCGATTCAAGTGATTCGCTAGTCCAATCAACGAATCAAGCAATTTGAGGTGGTTCTTAATCAAAAGTAGGATTAGAGGTGAACCAGAATGAAAATTATTTGAACGGCCCAATCCGATCTAGTTTTCAAAATAATAGAACAAATGTTTGAAAACTAGTTTTTAGAAAACTTATGGTAATTGATTTTCGCATTATACTTTTTAATTTCTGTACTTCAAAATGGAAGTGCAAAAATCAAAAAGTAAAATACGAAAATCAATACCATAATGGTGTTAATTTCTGCACTCTCT
>BRYF01000018.1:2955312-2957812 GCA_030159135.1 Actinidia polygama
TTGAGTAAATTTTTTTAATAATTTGATCCAAATTTTATACTTTTTCGATTTTGAAAAAAAAAATTACTAAAGGAAAAAAAATTAAATCTACTCAATAAATTTACTAAATTTTTGATCAAAAGTGTAAATTTTCATAATTATTTTTAAAAAAATTAACAATGGCTATTCAAATAAATATATTTGTTAGTATTTGTTATTTTAATATATACTTTTTATTTTGATCCATATTTTTATATTTTTTAAAATTCTTACAAATAATTGCTCCTAAAATCTACAACTAAAAAATAAATAAAAGATTACAACATATAATAAAAAAATATTTATTAAAAAAAAATAAAAATAATAAAGAAAAGAAAAAAAATCATAAAAAAAAAGCTGGTAAGAAAAAAACTAAAAAAAGTAGGGGGAGGGGGAGGGGGAGGATAAAAAAGGGAGGGAGGGGCACAAGTGTGAATTCGCGGGTGGGGCCAGGGAGAGAGGATGTCGGGGTGGGGATTTCCGTAATGAAAAGATAGAAATTGTTATAATTTTATAACTTAATAAATAATTGCGACATACAAGATTATATATATTTTAATATTGATCAATTATAAATTTATATCTTATCTATATGAGTTTTTATAATATTAAAGGTCTCGATGAGATATACAATATGAACGATTTAAATCGTCAAAATAAGCAAAAAACAATATCCTTAATATTTGGACTGCACCAATGCAGTCCAAATTTGCAATGCAAATAAGCCTGATCCATTCAATATCCATAATATTTGGACTGCATCAAAAAAAAAAAATTATTTTCTTTTCAAAACTCACAAGTGAAATAAATCAATTTCGCTCAAATAGACCATCGATCTATAATTTTTAGTTGTTTTCGCTAATTCAAAGTTGGATAAAATTACTGAGGTCCAAGTTTAAGATTCGACATCTAATTATAGATCGTAGTAAATCATATTTTATGTTCTTTGAATAAGACTAGTCTCAGTTATCTCCAAATATTGATTTGGAAGCTATCTAGTGAGAAGGTGTTAGACATCCACCCAACCTAACTACATGATTAGGCTCTACTCAGTGATTTATTTTAATTAAATAATTAAGCGTGCTAAGCATAGATAATTAAATTCAACCACCCAAAAGTAGGAACTTCATATATATATATATATATATATATATATATATATATATATATTTCTTTTTCTTCGAGTTCGTATTATAAATTAACACATTCTCACCCTCGGGGTCGTCAGCTTGTCGAGTCCAGGATTTGGCGGGAGCCTGGCCTAGGCTCATGGTCTTAGGAGCCCAACCTCAAGCGGATCCTAACTCGGGCTAGGATTTAACAGGGCAGAGGGTTTTATTTTCATTAAATTGGGCCGGCCCGAGGAGAATTTAGCATCATATTCTTCAGCCCAAGCCCACCCAGGGCGATCAAAGTGAAAAATTATTTGCACTAAAATTTGTAGAAATTAATTAAAAAAAAAAAAGTTTACTATATACACAAGTAAAGCAATAAATTCAACTTTTTTTTTACTGTTAGAATATCTTTAGTATCTTTAGAATATATTTTGTAAAATATACTTTAATATATATTAAAATATATTCTGAATATATACAAAATATATTCAAGGTCAACTGAAAATCAACTTGAGTTTGGATACAAGGTCTCGAAAGCGGTCTGTCGAATAAGTCTTGATAAAGAGATCAGTAGGTTGATCAACAGAGCAAATAGGGACTAGATGCAAAACACCGTGGAGTAGGTGATGGCGAATAAAGTGACAGTCGATCTCATGTGCTTGGTTCTTTCATAAAATACGTCTTTGTGAGCAATCTGAATAAGCACTATGGTTATTACAATAGAGAAGAACAGGAGATGGAAAATCTACGGATGGAAATAGTTTGTGAGACTTCTGGTTGGGCCAAATTTTTTTTTTAAGAAGAAAGGCCAAAAAATAATCGGAAAAGACGATTTGAAGTGACTTGAGAAAAAAAAATAGTGATTGGTGGGTGGTCGGCAGTTTGTTCTTCGCCGATGGATGCCGGAATGTTGTCGGAGGTTAGCGGCATTTTGTTATTCGCCAATGGTTAGCGGAAGGAAGAGATTGAGAAAAGAAACATTGATTGGTGGGTGATCGGCGGTTTGTTCTAAGAAGAGAAAAGAGTAAAAAAAAAAAAAAATACCGGATAATTTTTCGGTGATGGTAGAGTCGCTGCTCGCGGTAGAAGCGACGTAGTTGAAAAACAGAAAGAAAAATAAAATATTATACTGAAATATTATTTTTGTGTACAAGAAGAGTTGATATATAGGGATAGAGAAAATTTGAATAAGAAAATAAAAATAAAGTAGTTTATCAATTAAAAAGATATTCAGAATATACTCTGGGATATATTGCTCAATCATAGATATGCAATATATACTAGAGTATATTCTGAATATATACAAAATATATTCTAAAGATAGTAAAGATATTCTAATATTTACATTAGTGGAATTCCTCAAATAT
>BRYF01000018.1:2975312-2977812 GCA_030159135.1 Actinidia polygama
CTATTAAACAGATTTACAAAACAAGTTTTTTGCAGTCATCTTTTATTACTGACATGAAAGTTAAAACTGTTGAACAGGTTTATGCCTTGACTAAAGAATACGAGTCATGTTACTTACTAAGTAAAGAATCTATGAAAGAACATAGGTTCAGAGGTCACAACTTTATTCACATAGGATTAGTTCAAGTTGCAGTCAAGCCTTTAACAATTAAGGGAAAAAATGCATCTATAATTCTAGGGTTGAGAGATGCTAGATTTAAAGATTTTAAAACTAGTATTATGGGATTACTAGAAACAGGTTTAAATGATGGACCAGTACATTTTAACTGCTATCCTGACTTTACCTTGAGCCTTAGTGATCCACACATTACTAAAGCAGTCACTTTAAATATTAAAACTACAGGCGCCTTCACAGAGATGCTAGAAGGAAGTCACACTGTTGCACTTATATATAGAATATATTATAAGTGTATGAAAACCAATTTAAATGCACAAGCTTTAGTAAAAAGTCCTAGTGGTCAAACCTTATTAATTAATAGTAGCACCGACAATGCTAATATTAGAATACCCAGACCTGTTATATGGAAAAAAGTTACCCTTCCTGATAGTTGGTTATTAAACAATGAAAATTATCAGAAAAATATAGTAAATAATGAAGATGATTTAGAATTTATTCACCAGAATGAAGATGGTACAGTCAACATAAGCTTTAAAGATCTAAGAAGAAATACACCTTCTAGACATAGCCTTGATAATAGAAGTACTACCAGTATAGGGAGTACCTCTAGAAAACATAGTAAAACTCCCTCTAGACATAGCATAGATGGAGACAATATGTCAAACATTTATAAAAATGATACAGACTTTATTAACCCGATTAAAACTAAAACTAAGTTAAAAGGAGTTGAGTCTTCGCCCCAAGTCAGTAAAGCTAGATACAGCAGACACCCTCCCTTTAACAAGGAGGAAGAGGAAGAGGTAGAATCCTCTAACGAGTCACCTACACAAACAGACTTTGAAGTAAGCACTCCAGTTAACCCACAGCTGTTAACAATTAAAAATGAATTTAAAATCGACCTAGTAAAATTACTTGAAGAATTTGAGTCAAAACAGAATAAGTCAAAAAGAAAAGATTACAGAAACAATTATTCTGAAAGTAAAAGAAAAAGAATTCTTTTCGCTTGGAAGTCATTTATGACTGAGATAAGAAGTGAAATTAATTTCTTTGATTACTTAGAAAATTACTACAAAAAAGTAAATGTAATTACTAAGAGTAAATGGAAATTAGATGATAATAGAAATACTACATCTAGTCATCCTCCTTTGGAAACTATACACATAGAGCATAAGGAAACAGTCATTAAAGCCTCGCCTTTTAAGGTTCCTAGTGACAACTCAGAAGTTAAAAAAGTCATAGAACAAAACAATTACACTAATCAATGTTTAAAGACTATTGGTAAACAATTAGATAAAATTGAAACCATAGTTGAAAGTCATTCTTTGGAGACATCCTCTAGTAAAGATATTGAAACACCTATAGTTAAATTACCTAGTAACAGGAATTACCATTTCGAAGCGGAAGAGAAACAAAGGAATAGCAGAGATAGCACAAGTGACTGGAAAATATACTTTATTAAAATAGAAATTAACTTATACAAAATAAATGAAAGCAGTTTGACTTACAAATGACTAATCTTGCTGGAGCAAATTGCAGCAATTTAACATTTTTACCAGTGAATCAATTTCAGAGGGAAGAGAGCTGAAAAAGTCCCCTTCTTTCTGAAATTCAATCGGTTTAAGTAGGAGAGCAAAAGCAAAACAAAACAGGAAAAGCAAAAGCAAAGATGCGTTCCGCGCGATTCCTGGGTGACTTTTGACTTAAAGGGGAAAATGACAAGGGGCAGCTTCGGGTAGATTAACTTTTGACTAAAGTGGCTACTTTCGGTGGAAAGTAGAGCGACAGTAATCCTTTTTTGTAATTTACTACAGCTTTTCTGTCTAATGAGGGACAGTAGTGACTGAAGTAGGAAATTACGCAAAAGGGTCTTGAGCAAACTGTGACTGGGAGCCATAAGGCATTTGACTGGAAGATTCAACAGAGGCATTAGAGGAATGGGCTTCAGATTCCTCCAAAAGATCGTCTTCTGAATCTTCTTGGGCTGACTCGGCATCTTGGGCTTTGGCATTAGATTGGGCCTGGGCCTTGATGAAAGCATTGAACATTTTGAGCAAATCTGTAGAATCTGGACTGGAAGACTTCGCTTTCCCTTTGGCTTTGGAAGAGGAAGATCTTCGAGACTTTGACTGTGAAGAGGTAGCTGGGGCTAACTTGGATGACTGGTAAGAAGACATCTGTGTTTGACTGGTAGAATCCGCAACAAGAGCCGAGGAATATGACTGTCTTGGAATCGTTCCAAGGGAATGGAATCTGTTTACTAAAGTAAGAGGTGGCACAAGAGCAAGCTGATTTTGCTTAGAATCTTTCTTACTGGATGCCATCT
>BRYF01000018.1:2992812-2997812 GCA_030159135.1 Actinidia polygama
TCCCATCTCTCTCTCCCTTTAACCGTGGTCCCCTCCCCTCCCCTCCCCTCCCATTCTCACGTTTTCCCTTTTTTTTTTTCTTTTGTTCTCTGTTTCCTCTCTTTCCTTGTTAAACCAAAGAGGATTTTGGCACTTTGACCAATTTTTTGAGTGAGTTAGAGTGGGAAATAGATAGTAGTTGTTTGGAAGATTATTACCTACTCGTAGAGGGCTTCACAAGGAATCAAGAAAAAATCAAGATCGGAGCAAGTGGAACTTTCGGCCATACCTTCTCCTCAACCATTTTTTGAAGCTTTTCTTCTATTGATTAGAGGTAAAGGGGGTTATTTTGTTAGGGTTTAATTTTGGGAATGAGTTAATAGCTTAAATGTGGTTTATTAAGGTATTAATTGGGTGATAAACCCTAACATGAAAAAGTTACATTTTGATGATCAAAATTTATTTGTTTATGAGAAAAAGTTTAGAGTTAGAGATATAGGAAAACATTTAATTGAAAATATTTTGCTTTGGATGTCACTTTTATTGCCTAAATTAATGTTCATAAATGCATATGTAGATATTTGATAGTAATTACATTAAAATTGTTATTTTTATTCAATAATGACTTATATTAATGATTTTTGGTATCTTACATATTTATATTGGTTGTGTTGAAATTATTAATAATTGTGACTCTATGTATAATAGAATTTGGTTGTGAAATGAGAAGTTTGAAAAGAAATAAAACTTGGAATTGAGGATGGAACTAGGAACTTGAAACTTGTTTTTGGGAATGACACTCTAGGTAGTACCGGATTTGGTGCATTAGTGTGCCCGGAATAAGATGATTTAGAATAAGTCTACGGTGAGAGACCGAAAAACCGGCGCAGGAGGGGAAGCCAAAGCCCTCGATTAGTAACCGAGAAGTTGGCCGGATATTGTCTCATATGCTTAGGCATGATGAGACCGATTTATGTATTAGCCTAGGTGTGTCATTTGGAAGGATTGGATAAATACTTTTTGAGAAAAAGTTTCTAAAATTATGAATTTGAGAAATCATGAATCAAAAAGGAGTATTTTGATATGAATAGAAGGATAATTCATTGCATTATGTTTGCATCATATACATATGTATAATGATTTTTGGCTTGAGGTATCAAGCCCATTATTTAATCTTTTCAAGGTAACTCACATTTACTATAAAATAAATTTCAGGTACCGAGGTCTCTCCTGAGTCTTGAGGCATATGGTTGCCGTTCGTTTATTTTGTTTAATGAACTTGTGAATAAATATTTTTGGAGAATTATAATATTCTTTTGGACCGGTGTGGGCATTGTCCATGTACTATCATATATGTAGTTTTGTATTTGATAGCTCATGGAGAGCATGGTCCCACAGGAGGGATTTGTTCATATTCTGATGTTATGACAAAATGTTGTAATATTATTTTCGTTGACTTTTCTTCTTTTTGAGTTGTTTGTTTACGTGGCCGGGTCTCGTTTAACCGGGGCGTGACAGGATCTCTGGTCTGGTCCATTGCAATGGCTGCAGACGTCTACCACGGCTTCCGCAACAAAAAAGCACTGGTTTCCATGCAGATTGTTCGCTCTAAATGCTGCAACCTTGACGCTGTACGCTATAGCCATGAAGCTGCCAGTGGATGTAACTGAATCCATGTCAATTATTTGGGATCCGCTAGCAAAACTTTGTAGCAACGCATTCATGTGTATTGCAATACGTAATTCTATGCCTCGTACAAAGAAATTTTCATGAACATAGCAGCTTTGGGTATTCTTGTCAATGTTGTCATTACCCTTGTGGATATGTGCATCCAATTCGGCACCAGCCTTGTACAAAATTTATTCTTCCAACATGGTATTCTAGACACTAGTAACGGAATTGAGTCAGATTCTAGAGTTTTTAGTGTTTTTTTTTAAATTAGATGATTTTTTTTAAAATTTTTCGAACTCTTCTCGTCAAGAGAAACTAAAAAAATACAAAATTTTGATTAAACAAGAAAAAAGTTAACTAAAAACAAACAAAAAAAACTCTTACCCCAATCTTCCCTCAATTAATCGGACAAAATTTTATAATATTTTGTAATATTTTACTAGTTTGATTAATCGGACAAAATATTTAGCTAACCTGATACGATCCTTTCACAACAATAGTGAACAAGGAATGGTCTTCTCATTGAAGAAAAAGAAAGAATACTGATTTTCACACTTTTTATATTTAATTTTTAATTTACTTTTGTTGCAAAGTATTTTAACTAAATAGAAGAATATTTGAGTAATTTTATCTAATAAAAAAAATACAACTGGAGAAGAAAAAGGAGAGAGTGGAACAAAACAAGTGCAAACATTAGGGTTATTTCAGTAATTTTGACAAAACTCTAAAATTGTGAACTCTAATTTCTTCTGTCAGTAACTTAATTTCTCAGTATACACACCCATACCACCCCTACTCAATCGTCTGCCGCCGCCTGCACAACTCCACCACCATGTCAAGCCCCTTCCCATCCTCTGTCGCCGACATCCAATCCCAGCCTCTCCCATATTTATCACCGCGACAACCAACCACCTCCCTGCCACACCTCGCCTTTTGCCCAAATCACGACAGAGAGTGTGAAGTGGTCGCAGTGGTGGGGTGAGCTAGCGGCGACGGCCTTTGGTGGAGAACGTGGTCGCAGGTGGTGGATGGGGTTGGGATGGGTTGGGTTAGGGTTAGAGTCATGGAATAGTTGGGAAGTGGGAATATTGTAGGTGTTCTAAGAATAAATTAAAAATCGTACAAGCAGGCTGAAGTGTACTGAGAAAATGAGGTGTAAGTTGTAACATAGATAGTTTTGGTTTGCTTTTAGCAGCTCCCCGTTAAACGGGCCTAGAATTGCGTTTGGGCCTCAAACATGCTTCTGGGCCTCCGTTGTTGGGTTCCAAACAGGGCCTAGAACCTTGAAGGCTTTTTCTAGCCATGGGCTATGCCGCATGTGTTTGAGTTGCTAGTCATTTTCATGGGGTCGTTTGGCTGCCGGATAGCATCAGGAGATAAGTTTTAGATGGGGATAACTTTTGAAGGGAGATAACTTTTAATTTTGTTTGGATACTTTTTTAGAATTGGTGGATAAGAGTGGGAATAAGGAAGAAAAAACATATATAGATAAATAAAATATAAAATATCTAGATGTTAATAATATATATACATATATATATATATATATAATATAAAGATATTCATACATAATATATATATTTTCTTCCTTATCCCCCACTCTTATTCTCCCGGATAACTTTTAACTAGGGTGAGGGCCCGGCCACCCATAAATTATCCGCTTCTATCCTCTAGCTGGGGGAAAAGTTATCCGAGCGGGTTTTCCCCATCCAAACGCCGGATAGAAAAAGTTATCGGAGGGAAAAAGTTACCCGCCCTTCTTATCCTCCATCCAAACATGCCCTTAAGGGATAATTACATATGGGTACTCCTTTTAAAACTTAATACCATTAAAGTTCTAAAAAAATTAATAACATTAAAGTCTTTCATAGTTTACGTGGCTGCCCCTTACCTATAAGGATTTTTAAATATTAAAAGGGAGAGTGACATGGGAACTACCAAATTGTATTTCAAGCTTTAAATTAATATAATTTTTGTTATAAATATTTTTTTTAATAAATTATATTTTTAGAACGTACTAGTCGAGGTCTATTAAATAAGATCCAGATTGCATATAAAATTATGTAAAATAAAAAGTATATAAATTTTGTTACAATTAGTACAAATTTAAAAATTTGGTATAATTGGTGCAGTGTGCAAATTTTGATCCAGATGTAAAAATTTTATTCTAAATTTAGTGCAAATTTTGGTTCAAATTTAGATCAAATTGTTCAATTTTTTTTAAGATTATGCAAATTTTGGTCCAAATTATATACAAAAAATATCCCAATTGGTGAAAATTATTTGTAAGTGTGTAGATTTTGATACAATTTGTACAATTATGACAAGTGTGCAAATTTTGGATTGTTTTATGATTGTACAATTTTTGATCTATATTCTGGGCAAAAAATTTGCCAATTGGAGAAAGTATGCAAAGTTTTGTGCAAGTGTGCAAATTTTTATACAATTGTGCAAAAATTTGGTTTATATTTTGTGCAAGAATTATCCCACTTAGTACAAATTTGGTTCACGTGTGTTAATTTTTGTTCAATTATACGAAATTTGCCTTACATATTACAAAAATTGTCACAATAAAAAAAATTATAGCAAAAAATTTAATGTAACTTTTGTTGTAAATATTTATTTGTAATAAAAATTGTATGTTTGGAACGTATTAGATATATTAAAGAACAGCCATATTGAATATAAAATTATGAAAAATAAAAATATGAAATTTTGGATATAATTAGTATAAATATACAAATTTGGGACAATTGATGCTAGTGCATAAATTTTAGTCTAACTCTGCAAATTTTGGTCTAAATTATGTGCGTTTAATACGTTTAGGCAATTTTTTTTTTACAAATGTGCAACTTTTGGTCTACATTTTATGTAAAAATAATTCAATTGGTGTAAATTTTGTTACACTTTGTATAATTTTATCAATTTTGATACTAGTGTGCAAATTTTGATCAAATCGAGCATTTTTTTCTACAATTATAAATTTTTGGTATACATTTTGTGAAAAATGGCACCATTGGTGAATTGTTTTTATGACTTCATAAATTTTGATCTACATTATATGAAAAATGTCCCAATTGATGTAAATTTTGTTATAAGTATGCAAATTTTGGGCCATGTAAGCAATATTTTCTACAATTGTGCAAAATTTGATCTACATTTTGTTCAAAAATTATCTTCATTGGAGCATGTATTCAAAGTTTGATTTAAGTGTTCAAGTTTTGGTACAAGGGTGCAAATTTTGCAACAAGTATGGGAATTTGAGAATGTGGAGTTCTCTACGACACACATTAGGAAAACGACAATATCTTTTAATAAACAACTCGAAATTGCGCACCGTTTAATTTTTT
>BRYF01000018.1:3002812-3005312 GCA_030159135.1 Actinidia polygama
ATTCATATTAATCTGATCTACGATCAAAATAATTTTTATAATATTAAGTTCTTGATAATATTTACATTATGAATAATTTAAATCATTGTCCAAATTCATCGGAAGCGAAAGCTTGTTCAAATAATAAGTCAACCCAAAATTCATGGGCCCACACAACCGCAATCCAATGGGTGCGTGGGTTTGTGCAACATTTCTTCAGGCCCAGGCTTCTGGGCCCCACGGGCCACTCACAGCCAGGCCGGTCCGGAGATAAACCGAACCGGTGCAATGCACATTCTGCACCAAACATCTCTGTAGCGAATAAGCTTTCTGACCGTACGATCAACCTCGAACCGAGACGCTCTCAGGTACTGATCACACTAGATTATCTATCAATCTGTCACCACATGTGCGACGATCACTCATCGGCCCTTGTCATCCGTACACGTGTCATGAATTTGATTGCTACCACTCGTCTAAACGGCCCCACAACTGCACCCAACGCAGCCAGTCTACTGGACGTGGAGTCGCATCAGAACTCGGAAGATCTCGAGATAGTAAAAACCAAAACGGCCATATAGATTTCACGTGTACGGCCAGAATATTTTTAAGTTATTTTTTACTGAATTTACAAGCCATTTTCAAAAATTTCTTGAGGGTAAATTATACTCATTGGTCCCTGTAGTCTGAGTGAAATGTCACTTTGCTCATTGTAGTTTTGGTTTCACCAATTTAAACCCTTACTTCCAATTTTATTTGAATGCGGTCTTTGTTAAAATTAGTCAAAAGTTTAGACATGAAAGTGCATTAAGGTAATTTTATCATTATTCACACATTGACTAGAATACCCATTTATAACTGGAAAAGCCATAAACGATATCCAGACCTAGTGAATTATCCAAATTCTCAACTTTTCATACCTTAATTTTATATAAAAAATGCTATTATACCATATTTTTTGTGCCAAAATTAGTACTAAATGATGTGGCAGTGGTTGTTTGAAAATTATAATTATCATCGAGAGGTTTTCTGTTGAAAACTTGAAATGAAATATTCACAAATTGTCACACCATTTTGTTTGCTAATTTTGTACAAATTTTATCTATATATCATTACTCATTATATATATCTTGGTGGGGTGGGGTGGGGTGGGGTGGGGTGGGGTGGCGGTGGGGAGGGGGGAGGGGGAGGGGGCCAGCGTACATAACTCATTTGTGGTTGGTAACAACAAGAAATCATTTATGTTGCATGCAACTGGTGGCGGCTATTTGATGAAGAAGGAATTGAAGGTATGTGGACAAGAAGGCCTCGAACGGTGGTTGCTACTGGAGAGGGAGGGAGGTAGGGAGAATAGGTGTTGGGTCATACTACTTTTGCTTATGAGTCATAGGTTACTGTACCCATTTCAGACACAAAAAGACACAAAACCACAAACACTTATACATGAGCCACAAATGCATTTCTTGGTTAGAACTTATTACAGATTTTGACAGAGAGACCACATTGAAACAAAATTGAAAATGTATAGCTTAAATTGATGAAATTGAAATTTCAAGGACCAAAATGACATTTCACTCAAACTAGAGGAACGACAAACACCATACATGATTACCAGTCATGGTCCAATCAACATAGTGTGTGCCCAAATCAAAAGTGGTTCCATCAATTTGATAAGAGGCTTGGACCACTTGCGCACCAAAACAACAGTAAATAGACCACACCCATGCCCTCTGGTCCCTATCCATGGTTCACCGCGACAATTCAGTCTCCTATTGGGCTTGGGGTCCCACGGGGCTTTTTAAAAAAACAAATTAAGGCAACAATTAACAAATAATTGAAATAAAGAAAACAAATCCATACACTACTTGCAAACAGAGATGTTTTAATTATGTTCCTTTCCCAAGTTATCCCTAACTCCAGTCAGAGGGGGACCTAAGAGGCTTTTAATGTGGGCCCAATTGACAGTGATTGGGTAGGGACCATCTCTTGGTCATGAAGTGACTCTTCAAATACAAATTTCAAGTTTCATCCTCAACTCTAGAAAGGGTATTTCTGTCTTCTCCATAGTCTAGAGATTGTGTATGAGTCGGTTTGACTCACAAATATCTGTCTTGAGTTTAAATTTTCTCAAGCGCTAGTCATTTAAAGACAAAGGTTGGTTCATGGTTGGTAAACGAATCTTTCATGCCCGATAAACTGACCGCATTCAAGTATGAGTCCGTATCACTATTGATATGCGAGTTCACGACGTAATATTACGTAATTAAATGAGTTACTATTTAGCACCTACTAAAGAATAACTACTGTAAGAATTATGCCGGTTGAGTACCCGTTAAGGGCAGTTTATATTATTCCTGCCCAAAGCTGACTCAAACAACCTTGTTCAACTCGGCAGGTGAAACAAGTTGAGCGGGTTGAAATTTAAGAGAAACAATTCAACTTTAATCCGATTAATCACAAACTCAAGCCAAAAGTATTCACTATATTATAAAATCAACAAGTAAAAAGTCAAAACTCAATT
>BRYF01000018.1:3012812-3015312 GCA_030159135.1 Actinidia polygama
AACCAGAAAAGTTAAAAATTAATTTTGATTAGAAAAATACCCAAATCTATATCGATCTAAAACGTACTAAAATTAATATTGAGAAACATGGGTGTTTTTAATTGTCTCACGTTGGATGGTTATGAACTCATTTCTTTTCTTATAAGCGTCAGCTCTGAAGCTCCCACGAGTTTAAGCCAAGACCTAAGAAATTTGCGAAATTCGGTCTAAAATCCAGTTAATCGGGTACGTCTTACCAAGTAAACTCGTGACAAATTAAAAAACGTGTAAGTTCACATATCTATTAAACACTTTTTAACCCTTTCTTAATCCGAGTTAATACATGATTGCAGTCGTTGGTGATAACTTTCTCGCTTTACTTTCCATTTAGCAAACATTATTTTCCAACACTAAGATCCCGTATGGTCAATTATTGAAGTCATAGCACATCTTTTAACTCACCACTTCAGCATTTGAGACGGCATTAGAAAGTTCACAGACTCACAGCATTTTTTCTTATGTAATTTTTTTTTGGGACAAAAATGTTACATGTTTTGTTCGTCTTTACTAAAAAATTAAAAAAAAACAGGAAAAAAATATGCTAAAAGACACTAAAATCCATTGTATTTAATTTTGTAAAAACATATTTCTTTAATTCATTTACGACAGACGAGCCAAAAAAATAAAGTAAAAATGTACTATAGATGATACGTAATACAGTGTGTATACAGAAACTACTCCCCTCTCTCTCTATTTAGTTCTCTTTATAAATACAAAGAAGGGCTTTTGAACTATGAAATAGAGGCAACACTTGTCGTTGTAATGTTGTTCATCGTTGAGATTGTTGTTTGGATTCCCGACATGTGATTTACCTTCAGTTCGTCAACTTCAGTTCAAATCGAAATGTTAATTCACTTTCACATATATATTCACAAATTTTCAACATTACTACTGTAAGCATGAGTAAAAATGCCAAAACAATAAGTAAAGCTCACGTATATGCTATGCTCTCTTAGCATGATGC
This sequence comes from Actinidia polygama, assembly GCA_030159135.1. NCBI lineage: Eukaryota > Viridiplantae > Streptophyta > Magnoliopsida > Ericales > Actinidiaceae > Actinidia > Actinidia polygama. Next base: position 3,013,816 of record BRYF01000018.1, read on the forward strand.
GAGGAGGTTCACCATTGGTTTTTAATGACTTAAAACTTTTTAGGAATCATTTCTTGATAGATGCTGAGTAACTGGTTATTCTATCCAGTAGCAGTTAGTTGAGGACTCACACATCGACAGTAACACATATTAACACTTGAAACACGAAATAATTCAAATAAGAAAGATACATCGCTCAATCTTTATACTAAATGCCACAATAACTGACGGATTAAAAATTTTCAACTTAGAATTTTGGGTTGAACGCCCCAGCCTTTTTCATTCAAGACACTCTAATTTCTGTTAAAGATGCTATTTTTTTACGTTATTACCCTTCAAGTTAGTTTGGAGGAACCTTAGATTTCGAAACTCAGACTTGCTCTTTACACCCAAACCTCTACCGTCCCACCACCACCCTTCAGGATAGGTCAGTGTAATTTACCCATCTTTTTTTGTTGTTTTTTTCATCTGATCATCTTGCAAAATTCAACTTCACCCAAAATCAAGATTCAATGAAAGAAATATTTTACAATCCTTAATTTTAAAGAAAATTCATCAGAGGATTTTTAAATTTTGATGAATAATTCGATAGGGTTGAAGACACAAATGGCACTTTAATTTTCTAATTCAGTTCGTTTTCTCAGCAACCAAATAGCCCATCAATCAAAATAATACGAATCCGAACAATCACCTCAGATAACAAATTAATTACAGAGAGCACAGATTCATAATAGATATGCGTACCTTGTATGTAGATACATACGCATCCATATTAGGAGTTTAATTGTATTTTGTTATTTGAATAAGTCTTTATTTGTTCTAGTCTTTAGGAGTTCGTTTCTTTTACCAATTTTATAAGAGTATCAGGCTAGTAGGATAAGTTTGTTTTGATTTAGTTTCTAGTTTTTTGGTTCAATTAGTTAGTTCCTAAATTAGTGCAAAGTTAGTTCAAGTATTCATCTATTTAAACAGCTGAGTATAATGAATAAAAGTAGTTCAGTTTTAGTATATCTTTCACTCTTAAATCATAACAGTGGTATCAGAGCCTGCTTCAAAATAGGAGACGTAGAAAGTATCGAAGAGTTAAAGCTCTTATCTACTCCCTCTTGTTTTTTCTGGGCCATAGCAGCAGTTCTCTTCCAATGGCAACAGAGAATTTTGCGCAGCCTGCTATACCCAGATTTGATGGTCATTGTGATTATTGGAGCATGCTGATAGAAAACTTCTTGAGGTCCAAAGAATATTGGCATCTCATTGAAATTGGATATACAGAACTAGTAGAGTCCAGCACTTTGACGGATGCTCAGAAAGTGAAGCTGGAGGAACTCAAATTGAAGGACTTGAAGGCAAAGAACTACCTATTCCAGGCCATTGATCGCACAATCCTAGAGACCATTCTCACCAAAGATACTTCGAAACAGATCTGGGATGCAATGAAGCTAAAGTACCGAGGTAATGCAAAGGTGAAACGGGCACAACTTCAAGCACTTCGTGCTCAATTTGAGACTCTTCGCATGC
>BRYF01000018.1:3087812-3090312 GCA_030159135.1 Actinidia polygama
TCCACAAGTTTAACGGATGTGGAGGGAGGAGGGTCCACATTGCAATTATTTTTAAAGTTAAAGTTTTAATACGTTGAAAGTGAAATCCGGTGGAAAGTTGAAGGAAGAAAAATACAAATTATCCATGTAAAAAAGTAAGAAAAACTTTTTCAAGAAATATATAAGAAAAATAGATTTTTAGTTTTTTTTAATTGCAATACTACACTTTGCTTACCAATTCGATTTTCAAAATATTTTTACCAGTGTTTTAAAAATCAGACAACTAGATCAACCAGTTGAATTAGACTGCTGCCCATTTGACTGTAATATGTGGTAAACAAACGGAACATTAATAGACATATTTTTGCTCACGTTATAAGCAAAAGGTGAACTCAGAGTCATTAAACAAGAGGTATTGGGGTTTCAATACTTGCTTCCCACCGATGTGGGATTAAAATGAAGGCGAGAAAAGTTTAGGAGAGAACACCATATAAGAGAGAGAAATTACATCTTTATGCCACTATACTACATTTGCTTAGTATATAGTATAGATAAGCTATGCACAGGTAAGTAACTATACTGTTTAACACTGTTTATTTAATTTACCGCTTATCGTTTGGCTTAAGAGAGACAACATGCATAGCTTACCGTTTATTCTGTTTTCGTACTAAAAATGATTGAAAAAATGAGAAGAAATGTCTACTAATTTTTGCATCTCAATATACTTTTATTTTGTGTATGTTCATTGGTGATGTAATTCAATATTTTAAAAATCAGACCAACAAGTTCAACCGAATTAAAACATTAACAAAAAAAAATAATTTATTTTATCTGAGTATACTTTTTTTTGTGTGTGTTCACTAGTAATGTAGTTCACTGTTTTAAATATCGAGTCATACCGACTAGTTCAACCGAATTGAAACATTAATTGAAAAAAAGATCTATTTTTAAAAATCACTAAAATAAATTTCGCAATTGAACTGCAAAATTAGTTGTCATGAGAAACGGACTAGTCAAATATCATAAAATTTTTAAAACCAGTTGCTCTTTAAATAGTATAACCATGCGTGGCGTATGCACATCTGCACATAGAAATGTGATACTGTTGAAAATCAATGATATGACTTTACATATACAAATCATTTGTAATTTGAATCTTTTTTTCTAATATTCGATGCGGCATAACTCTTTCTTTTTTCCTTAGCCACCATTCTTCTTTACTTCTTAGTTCTTACACATGATGGTGATCATGGCCTTAGTCACATAATTCACCTACCGAGGGTCCTGCTTCAGCTCCCAAAATATATGACTATATTTTGATTTAAAAAAATTATAATTCGCCTATTAGGTTTCTAGTTTTTGTAATTTTAATATTTATATGTTGTTATTTATTTATAATATTTAATATATTTTACGTAATTGTGACGTCTGGTGATTCATCCCCTCGATCTTTTTTCGGTTCGATTTCTTTTTCAGTTTTCAAAACATTGGGTTGGATGTGGACGGAGGAGGGTTTACATTGTAACAGTTTTCAAAGTTCAAAGTTTAATATATTCAAATTAAAATGTGAGGGATTAAAGTGCAATTCGTCTGAAAGGTGGAGGCTCTAAAAAAAAATATATCCATGTATAAAAGTAAGAAAAAGTTTTTCAAGAAATATGTAAGAAAAATAGCTTTCTAAGTTTTTTTTTGTAATTGCAATGCTATACTTTGCTTATCAATCTATTTTTCAAAACATTGGGTCTAGATCGGATGGACCGTTAATCGGTCTTTATTTCGGAGATTTACAAAATATTTTGACTGTAATACGTGGCAAATAGATAATACATTAATAGTTGTGTTTACTCGAAGTTTAAACAAGAAGATAAATTGAAATGCATTAAATAAGAGATTTGAGACTTCAATCATTCCTTCTTATGTATGTACTGAAAAATATTTTTATGCCATGTATGTACTTAGGCCATCTCCAATGGTCCCCCATTCTTTCATTTTTGATTCTATTTTCCTATTTTTTCATCTCCAACCATTCCTCTATTTTTTTCACATTTCTCCATTCCCCTCAATTTTCCCCCCAAATAAATGGGAAAAAAATTTTCATCTCCAACCATTCCCCCATTTTTCCTCCATTTCTTCATTCTCCCATTTCTTTCTCCAAATTTGGTGACAAAAATGGGAAAAAAATTTCATCTCCAAAAATGCGACAAAAATTATTTTTTTCCCCCCAAAATTTCTAAATTTGGGGGAAAAAAAGGGAGAATGGGAAAAAAAATTGAGAGTATTTTTTTGTAATTAGTGTGGGCCCATAAAATAAAAATAATATTAATTAAGAGATAAATTAAATATTTAATTTATAATATATAATTTATGACATGGTTGGATTTTATGACTATTTATTTATATTTTTATTTATATATATATAATTTATTTATTTGCTTTATTTGATTTTTATTCTTTATTATTTGTTTATATATATAAAATAAATAGTACCGGGTCGGTCATAATAAATGAGTCGGATTTATTT
>BRYF01000018.1:3130312-3132812 GCA_030159135.1 Actinidia polygama
AGACATGTAAATTTAGGCTAATAGTAAAAAAAAAAAAAAAACTTACCAAAAATAAAATTTTAGGTTCTTTTGGAGGAAAAATCTTCCGCCAAATAATTTTAGTTTCACTCGTATGCGTATAAGAACAATAAAAGAATATAAAAAAGAATTAAACTATGTGATAAATTCATATACACACACCTTGTTAACCAAATAATTTTTTTCTTATCAAGATTAACAAATGAAAGAATAAAAAGAAACAATAATAAAGACTGCATACCAATAAAAGAACTTTCACTAATCTTTAAGAAAATGGATACAAAGATAATTGTTAAAATAGACAAATTTTACAAACTTAATACTACTAATTATAACCCAAACTGTGGGGTTCATTCTTTTCTCTATTAATTTCAGTAAGAAAATATTTATTTGATTATGAATGTGTGTATATATAAATTTATCACATCGTTGAACTTATCTTTATTTTCTTTTCTCTTCTATTGTCCTTTATACCCACAAAAGTTAAAATGGAATGGTTAGGCGAAATATTTTTCCTCCAAAAGACCGTAAAGGCGTAAAGTCCTATTTTTGGCAAGGAAAATGAGTTTTTTGACTGCTATCCTAAATTTAAAATTCTAACAATTTAAAATTCTAACAAGAATGCAACAAGGAACCATTTAAACACCAACTTGATACACTGTGTATATCAGAGTTGAATACATAAACGGTCCCCCAAAGTATATTTTTTGTGTCACTTTAGTCTCTCACAGTTGTTTTACCGAAATTGCCCTTACTTCCGTTAATGAATTTAAACAACGTTAGAATATGGATCATTTAAACACAAATTAGATACATTGAAAATGACATTAAGACATTATGTATATCAAGGACCAAAGTGACACATGAGACATAGTTTAGGACCATTGGAGTATTTAACTCTTGTTATTATTAATCGCTATATTATCACAATAGCCAGCCAATTAGCAATGTATTGGCCAATGGACAAAATATTACTAAACAAAGGAAGAAAAAATAGGACAATCTCTCTCATTCATGAGTTGATTGCGAGACTGAATAAAATTGTCTCTTTCAATGGTTTGGCAAAACACAATAATTCCAGGGCCACTGAGAGGACCAGAGTTCAACAGGTATTGCAATCAATCATGCAAACCAATGAATCCTGTAAAGACGTGTTTAAAGCCAAACCGCTAATTTAATTGGTTGCCAATTACATGCAAAAGTAATCCCATGGAGCAAAAGCAAATTCCGAGGATTGGACCGAGGTCCTCGGTCGTTCTTCGTTTCTTTGTCGACTCAATGCATTAACAGCCACACAATATAGTTAAATTTCAAAATATGACATAGTTGAATTTCAACACACACGAATATCGAAATATGGTAGTAGGATGCATTAAGAGTAGAGGAACAAGAAAATTTAGAAGAAGAAGCCACATGATATAGTTGAATTTCAAAACATGCGAATATCGAAACATGATCGTAATTGAATTTCAAAACACGCGAATACTGAAACTTGTTCGTGCCACTGTCAATGCATTAAGACTGTCAATGCATTAAGACGGATGAAAATGAATATTTAGAAACAGAAAATCCAATGCCATCCGAGCATACCTATTATGGTAACTAGTCATACCCTTGTAGTGTTCCATTCCTTTAGAAAAAACAACAACAACTAGAAGTAGTTCTTTTTTATTGGCAAGTAACAACAGAAGAAAACCAAAAATACGAATTACTGCTTGAGAGTAATTCTTCTTCTCTATAAATCTAAGATCCAAACATATCATTGAGGGTTTGAAAGTTAAATATACAATCCAAATATGCAATCAGAAAAACAAAACCAAAAAAAAAATTACAACTAACACATCTAAGACTAGCAAATTCATACGACAAAAGCTCCACAGAGCATCATATGAACACAACATCATCGAAACTATTTACCAACGTTGTCAATCTCAGGGATGAACCGTGAAATACGAACCGTGAAAATCGAAAATAATAACTATTCTTATAAGAAAAAACAGAAACAAGAAAACGGAACTACCATGAATACAAGTCAGGCTTCAAATGCACTCAAAATATTGATGAAACTCAAATTCGCAATTAAGCTGCTCTTACAAAATGATCTCGTTAGACTCATACCACATAATTCGACATGACTGACCGAAGCATGAAAGGTAGTAAAAAACAATGACAGCTTGTCGACTGAAAAACAATATGTATGAGCTTGATTCCATTCTATCATAACCCACTGCAATTATCTTATATACGATATACCATTTCTGTTCTAACGAGTTTTCTACTTATGGTCTCAAGGGAAAATTTTATCATACAAACACATAATACTGTTTATCACAAGTGATTGCTAGTGTTCATCACAATTGTTAGGTGATTGAGCTTTAATGGTTGAGCTTGGCCAAACTAGTTGGTAAAAAGAACAAACAAACTGCTGAACAAATCAAGTCCAAGGCGTTGATAAGCATCTTACTTCGTATAAACCCTGAAA
>BRYF01000018.1:3140312-3142812 GCA_030159135.1 Actinidia polygama
AATTCACATTAAAAAATGTCGTGATAAATCAAAGCTGCCTGCTTCTCTTTACTATATTGGGTGTATTTGTCACTACTTTTATATTGCAGCTTCTGTGTGTGTAGGCTTTTTTAAAAAAAATTCCAATTTATTTATCAGAGCTTCTGCTTCTAGCTTATAAACAAAAAAGCTTAAAAAACTGAGAAAATTTAATTTTTTAGAAGCTCGATTTTGATATTTTGCTACTTCTACTTTTAAATAAGTTCAAATAGAGCCCATAAATTTAGTTTGATTTAAACCTATTTCCTATTACCAAAGAGAGGTGGCCCCATATATTACTAAAAAATTCTCAAATTTTGGAGGTGTTGTTTCTTTCAGTGCGTTATTGGGTGTTTGATGCATAAAAATAATGGACAAGTGAGTTGATTAGGGTTTGCACATTTCAAAGTTGTCTCCTTGTGATACTACCAGCCATGGTCCCAATAAACACCTAACTTTTTCAACAGTGACTTCCTATAATCACAATAACACCCCCTTAATACGTCTTAAATATCACTCTCAACTCTTTTACTCTCTTTAATTACACGAATCACCCTTATTTGAGAAAAAAAGGCGTTACAATTTTCCCCTTTATGTGATTCAACTGTTAGTTGACCCTAGTGGGAATGGATGATGTTTACAAAAGAACTTATACAAATGCCCACTTTGCCCTTCCTTTAACAATTCACTTGACTCCTCCACTTATAACCACCACAGTCACCCCCACCTAAAACCGACCCGCTCCGATTCCATTCCAATAAACACCTAAAAACCTATTAAACATGAAACACCCCCTCCTCACAAGAGAGATGAGTAGTAGTTTTAACGTGTAGGGGGAGAGAGAGAGAGAGAGAGAGAGAGAGAGAGAGAGACCTTTTGTGGTTGATTTAATTTTTTACTTAATAAATAAGGGAATTAAGGTAATTTTGAGTGTTTCTCAACATTGATATCTGACAGGGGTATCAGGGGTATTTCAAAGAATAAGGGTTAAATAGTGATATTTCAGGGAGTTTCAGTGTAATTTACCCAAATAAGAAAAAGGCACGAGAAAAACTGTCGTTTTACTATTAATTCTACTATAGTGCAAGTGGTAGAAGAGGTTTAAATTTCAGTGCTTTTTTTATATACCGTCTTTGCCAGCTTCCATTCTCGTTCTATTCTTCTATTCCCACCTATTCCTCCACTTCAAACTTCAATAAAAGATTCTATCCCCATACCATACGTTATGAAACAATGTTAGGGCATAAGCACACCTTTAATTCAAAAATAAAGTAATGGAGAAAAACCCATCATTGAAATGTCAAGAATGACCATCTTTTGTATGCAAGTTTGTTTGTTTGTTTGATAGTTGGGTGTCCAGACTAGTTTCTGCACATTGACTAATCCACGAGTCCTAAAGTTAACGATCGGGTAAATTTACAATTGCCTAAAGGTTTATAACCTTTAGCCTTTATGAGATTAGATCTTGCAACTTTGAGGAGTAAGTACTTAAGCTACTCTCTTCTCACACTCGATCAAACCCTTTGTATCGTAAATTATTTTATTAAATAATAACAAAGTGGGTTAATAATCTATTTTTGCTGACCAAGGTTTTGGCTTGTGATTGAGATGTTTTATTAACAATGTTTAAATTTGAGTCTTATCATCATCGTTCAACTTCCTTGGTATATATCTTAGCTAAGGTGAAGATATATGCTGTGAGAAGGTCCAACATTAACCATTGACAAGAAGCCACAAGTCACGTAAAACGGTCCCTAATTAATTGGGAATATCACAGTCAACCATAATACGTTCTTCACTAAGAGTTTAAAGATAGAGTCTTGCATGATCCCCTACCCCGCCACCCCACCCAATAAATAAATAAAATTAAGGGAGCTACCATGCCTTGTGTACACATAAAATTCACCAGGTGTAAGGTTGCGTTTGGATAAAAGATTTGGGAGAAGAAAAAGAAAATAAAAGCAAACAGTGAAAGGATCCAATAATTTAGATTTTCAACTTTTTCTTCTTAATTTTTCCTGCTCCACAAATCACGTCTCAAATCAATGATTCAAATAAAGTAGAAAAAGCTTTTGGAATTACCCATTGTTTTTGGGATACGGTGGATCTCATGTACACATGGTATTTGGAAGTGAAAATAATTTGTGAAATTTCTGGGGTTGACATATATCATTTTCCAAATATTGGCGCTCCCCACCTAGCCTTCTATAACTCACCAAATTGAATGGTTTAGATCTACTCTTTTTCTTACCACAAAATGGTGGCTTCCATTTTAATGCAGAAAAGTTGCTTCTAATGTTAAGAAAAAAAAGTTACGTACTGTCTTGTCATATCCATTACGAGTTATTTAAACCTTCCAAAAATGTTATTTAAGCTAAACATTTAAAATTAAGAACGGGTGAATGGTGATGTACAATAGGTACGCATGATTTTAACTTTGAAAATCCTGTTGGATTTATGAGATTTTATTCTTTAATCTAGT
>BRYF01000018.1:3257812-3260312 GCA_030159135.1 Actinidia polygama
AACAGAGAGAGAGAGAGAGAGAGAGAGAGAGAGAGAGGGATGCCTCAATTTATAGTGCAAAAGAGGAGCCATCACCATAATTCATTAGAGTGAATCAATTGCAGCCCATTATGTAAGTTAACATCTAATTAATTTGGAAATCAAGGAAATCACAATTAAAACGTATTTAATTAGTTGTAATGAATTGGAATAGGAAAAAAAAATGGGGAGACAAAAGGCAAGATTGGGTTGGACTTATACGAACATTCGGGCCCCAATCTGGGGGATTCACAATTCTAACAAGCTCAATTTGCTCGGGCTGATGGACGCGGGAGTCTACCCTTAGGCTTGCCGGCACTTTGCAAGCCCAACAAGTTGCTCTCACTTATAAGGAGTGAAAGATGCTCATAGTTATCCAATGTTGTGACAATCATGTGTTTTAATCTTGTGTTTTAATCAACATAAATGGCTGATATAGAAGAGCCAATTTCACATCTGCCGATATGAGGGAATCTGATTTCAGTGGCTCAACATTCAATTCAATGGTGCATACCTAGAGAAAGCCGTTGCCTATAAAGCAAGTTTTACAGGTGAATGGATGCTTTTGATTTCCATATTAACCACGTAAAAAAGGATGTTGAATGGCATATTGTCCTAGACAATTACCATCCAGGGTCTAAGTTAGGAGCTTGCCGAATACAACTATACAATCAAAAATATATTATGTTAACTTTCATACTCAATGTATTCCTAGTTTTTAGAGACAGTGAAAAACTTTAAGCAAAAGTGAAAAGAATCTATTGTAACACGTCATTTACAATCATGCGAGAGTTATGTAGTTGATGTGAATTAATCGAGCAGTCTATTAGCTTCCACTTAAATTGAAGATAAACTTCACTTAAAACTACCATTCTTTGCTCTTTTTATCGTTGTTTTCTGTTATTCAAATCGACTTTTTGTAGTTTAAGCTTACATGACATGATATGATGGGGATTCACTCTTATTGGTGTTCGGACTACTTTGTCTTGCTTTAAATATTCGTTTCCTAAATAGAAAGATCAAAGTCGAAGGCTGACATTGATATTTGGAAACTCAAAGTTGCGACAATAGCATTGCCCTTAGCGCGTATCCATTTCATATTGCCTTGCCAACTAAATTATGCATCCTTATATATTTTATCTTCTTTCCTTCAAAACTATACATAGTTTTGCTGCTCTTATTGTCATATCTCGTCGTTCTCTCTCTTTGTTTTTAAGTATGTTGTCATTTTACAGGTGCGGATTTGAGCGATACATTAATGGACCTCATGGTAAGGTTACTCAAACCTCGATAAATGTCCTTTACCATTTCATGTAAGTTTGATTTATATGCTATACTATGCTTAAAGTGTTTTGACTACAAATCATAAAGAAATTACTGATTATAATCAGCGCGAATTCTCACAAGGAGGTCTTCAACTGAAATCGCTCTATTTCTGAATTACATGAAACGCGTTGCTACGTCACTATTGATTAATCCAGTAGATTTTCTCCACTGCCTCAACAGGTTCTCGATGAAGCGAATCTCACAAATGCTGTCCTCGTCAGATCGGTCCTCACCCGTAGTGATCTTGGAGGTGCCGTGATTGAAGGTGCTGACTTCAGCGATGCGGTTTTGGACCTTCCCCAGAAACAGGTGCCTTTTCGCTACATTTGTTGTTTCCAATTCCTATTTGCTTGATCGTAACGGTGAAACTTTAATCAGAATAAACTGTCACTCTCTGCATCGCTTTCCTTTTTTATTGTTTCCTGAGTTTAATTTAATTATAGCATCATTTTTTCTTCTTCTGATATGTTCTTCACTCTGCTATCGTTCGCTTCATTCACACTTTTCACATTTGGGATTTTTCGTATAGGCGCTTTGCAAGTACGCGAGTGGGACAAATCCTGCAACAGGGGTAAGTACCAGAGTGAGTCTGGGTTGTGGAAACAGTCACGGAACGCTTACGGTTCTCCTTCCTCCCCTCTGTTAAGTGCTCCACCACCGAAATTGCTCGATAGGGACGGGTTATGCTACCCAGCCACCGGTCTTTGCGGTGCAAATTAACTGAGATATCTAGCAAATGAACACGTGTGAAAGAAGATCGAGAATGCACAATGAATGCAGTTTTTTTGGCCCAAATTTATGCATAATTCGACTCTGACTTTATATTTGGAATGTAAAGCATTACCCATTACGATCATGTTTTCTCGACTCTGAAAAAACTAACATTTACGAAATTGCAGCATTGTCAATGGGGAATGAACAGTTATATTCTTAAACAACCCAAACAATTTACCGGCATTGGGGTTCGTTTCCTACCAGTGGCCTGTGGATTTCGTATATATCGATGTTAAATAGTTTTGTTTCTTGTTTTTGTAATTAGTTATTCGTTCGGATCAAGGGCGGAGCCAGAAAAAATATCAGTGGGGTCAAACTCAGGCGGGTCCTTTCTGACATGCTCATTTTGCTCCGCAACAAACTTCAAAAGTTCAAGAAAGTT
>BRYF01000018.1:3282812-3287812 GCA_030159135.1 Actinidia polygama
AGTAAAAAAATTATTTAATGATAATAAAATACTGTTGTTTTGGTACAAATAAAATAAAATAAAAATTAGAGACGATGTATTTTGTGTAATGCATTGAGAGTGCATATTAATACTTGTTGAAGCTCACAAAAATACAGGTGCTATCACATTTGAGTATGTACTGTCTATATATTGTATAAGATTTAAATATGTACTGTCTATATATTATACAAAATGCACTGTAGGTAACAACTACTATTTGAAAAAAGCCAAAGATTTTAAAGAAGCCTTGGCTTAAAATTTGAAAAACCAAATGAAATTATCTTATTTAACCTTTTTATAAAATTTAAAAAATCAGGTTTATTACACTTTGTTCTCTTAAACAATTGAGTGATTTTCACTTTGCCTCCAAATTATTAATTTTCTCAATTTATACCCCAAACTAACATTTCGTTTGCAATTAACACCAACCTTCGATTTTCGTATAGAAACTAGAGAAGGAAATGACACCTAGACTACACGTGGTGCCAACTAGCCAGACCCAGACCCAGACCCAGACAAAAGCCCAAAACCTAACCCAAACAGCCTTCCCCTTCCCCTTCCCCTTCCCCCAAACCCCAACCCAGATTAGACCTCAGAGAGCGAGAGCGAGAGGGAGAGAGAGATCCACTGCCGGAGTCGCGTCGTCGCAAACCATGGGAATCGACACACTCTCTCTCTCTCTCTTCTATCTAACCTCATCGCCAACAGCTAAACGTAGCCGCCGTCGAATTCACAATGTCGATTTGCCGGAGTTGGATCCGTGATGTCGATGCCGCAGTTGCTGGATCCGCGACGTCAATGCTGTCGGAGTCACTTACGGCTGTCGAATTCACGTTGTCGCACTGCCTTGGTTTTGAAACTCTCTCTCTCTCTCTCTCTCTCGCATAACCCTGGGGGATGTATCTCTCTGATCTGGGTTGGGGGAAGGGGAAGGGGAAGGGGAAGGGGAAGGGGAAGGTTTTGGACCCTTGGGTTTTTGAATTTTGGGTCGAGGTTTTGGGCCCTTGGGTTTTTGAGTTTTGGGTCTGGGTCTGGGTCTGGGTCTGGGCAAGTGGGTCTGGTTTTGGGCCCTTGCGTTTTTTGTTGGCGCCACGTGGCCACACACGTGTGGCCTATGTGTCATTTTTGTTCATTTTTCTGGACAGAAATCGATGGCTGGTGGTAATTGCAAACACAATAATCATTTGAGGTTAAAATTGGAAAAAATAATAGTTATAGAGATCAAGAGGGAATCGCTCAATAATTTAAGCTAGAAAAGTGTAGTAAACCCCAAAATGAATAATCCGTTACATACCAAACGAAACCTTCGACTCGGTTCATGACGGGTGCGGCTTGAGTTAGCCTTTGATCATTACGCCCACCCAATTTGACGTGCGAGCCGGTTGTGCACGATCACGGCCCACCCCGTTAAGCCCCGTAGTGCCACGTGTGGAGACATTAATTTCAAAAAGCTCGCGTGCTGATAAATTAATTTAAGCTCTCGCTCTTCCCTTACCGGGCGGTTCACGGAGAGATTATTCGGTTAGAGAGAGAGAGCATCACTAGGATGATTTTCTCTAGTAGCACTAAATAATTTCTATGGTTCATGGCCTTTAGCTTACGAAAAGAGAGTATATATTTACGTTGTGTTTACATTAAAAATTTAGTAAAAAAATAAAAAGATAGATGGTCCAATAATTCTAAACGGTTCAATTGTCTAACTTTCTATTTTTATTTTCTTTTGTGAATTTATTCAAATATCCTTTTATATAGTGAAAATATTAAGTAAAAGAGGATATTTGATTAAATTAACCCTAACAAAAAATGCGTGAAAGTGAAAAATAAAATGTGTAAAAATCAATAGCCATATTTAATGATGGTGGACTCCACTCTTATTTTTTTTAAATGCATTCTTATTTTTATTAAGTAAAATTATTTAAATATCATTACATTAGCCGTTTAATTTTTGAGTTTTTTTATTTTTAATAAAATAAATCATCTTTTGATTAAATTTATATAATTTTCTATTTTCTCTAGATGAGAGGAATCTGAAAATGTAAAAAAATTATTTGAATTTGGAAAAAAGTTCACAAAGAAAAAAAAATTATTTTAAGAATCCTTGTCAACATGAATCGAAAAATTATAAAAATTTGATCAAATAGAAAAAAACTTTAAAACTAAAGTAACTAAGAAATATAAAAAAAAAACTAGATCAAACTGGATCTTATAATCATTAAATAAAATAATGATAAATATGTTAGATAATTTATGGGTCATTGCCCTTTTTTGGTCCCTTCCAATATGATGGTCCTTGTGCCTCTCTGCCACACAACCCCCATGCCCAAGGGCACACGCTGGCATCATGTAATTAATGACTAAAATAATTTTCATTTTCATGTTATTGTATGGTTGGGGGCTCTTTGAGTGATGTTAACAGCCAAAGGGACTATGATTCCAATTTGGTTTATCCGTCTCCTTCAGAATAATCATGCTAATTATGGCAGTAATAATCAGATTAAGAAATGAGATCTAACAAATAAAAGGGAAGAGAGTGGAATGTGGAATCATGACGATCATATTCAATTTGGTCTTTGGGAAATTTGTGGACACTATGGCATGATCTGACAAAAAAGTAACTCCTGTTTTAGCATGTGATCAGGGGTTTTAATCTACTGTTAAACATCGATTAGTGATAATAAATTGTTTATGATATTGAGATATTAAATAAAATAAGATAATTCCTAGGATCCCGGAATTTGGACCCGTCATTCATTTGAATTCTGAGAATTTTTTCTTAGTTGAAATTCTGATACCCTAACAGTGTTGATAAAATAATTAAGAGATTAATTATGTTGTTAACCCAAATCCATGTGTTTGTTGCAACTTTTATTTTTTTATGTCATGAAAGTTTGTGTTAGAGTATTTGTCATATATTCTATTTTCTAAAATTGATTTTGGAAAGCTTTATTTTGATATTTTTCAACTTATGCTTTTGAATAATCAGCTTTTAATATAATTTTAGTCACAATTATAAACACAATTCCAATGTACAAAAATTTATTGCTACAAATAATGTTTATACGTAGAGAAGAAGGTAGATACTTCTACAAGCTTTCCAAATTTTGCATACAGAGTGATTTATTTTTGGTAATAAAATAGGAAGATAATCAAGTTCCCACCTGTATATATAGATGTATCTAGAAAGGCAAAAGAAGAGCTGGTCCTAACTCTTAAGCATGCAAAGTTGATAAAACGTGGTGTATCTCAAAAGCCAATTGCCATGTTCTTCGCTTTTTCTCAAAGCCCTTGAGAGCTAGTGGTTGGTTTAGAACCATTGAACATTAACAATGTGAACTGTTCTCTGAGATAGAGAGAGCATTTCCAGGACTCATCATTTACAATGAATAGCTTGTACAATCTTATCCAGAACCATGTTCAATCTTGTGCCACAAAGTAGTTAAAAAATAAGCAATTCTTTTAATCTGTGTTTGGATTAAGTTCGATATGTATCCTCTAAATTTTTATTTTCTCTCATCAAATCTTTAATCCAAATACAACCTAGGGATTGAGTTTGGATATGTGCACAATACGAGGCCTTGAGTATAGGAGTCTTCATCCCTGGATAAGTATATATATATATATATACACACAAATGCTGTACACATTTCGAGCCAAAAAGGCTTTCTTCCATCTTTAGGGTTATTTTTCTTAATAAAGAAAAGGAAAATTATATATAAAAAAAATCATCTCATAGACATCTGAACTTTAAAAAATATCAAATAAACACCTGAATTTTGAAGTTCATCGTCAATTGAATTCAAATTCTGTTAGAAATTGAACAGAACAGTCCATGTTGTCAGTTAACTAATCAAACGTGATACTGACTTGAAAATCTTAATGGTTTGGCTCCACACTCCATAATTAACAATTGGTTGATTTTATAGCTGCCAACATTATTAAGAAATCAAAACAATTCGAGTCAAAAGCTGACTACAATTAGAAGCCATTAATCCTCCTATCTTGATTTCTCAATTACCAATTTTCTAAAGGATGAGGATTTCCTACGGTAAGAGTAGCAGGAAGTCCTGCTGCGTTATAGATGTGGTAGTCTTTGAGTGGTCACTTGGGTGTTCTTAATTTCTTAAAAATAAAAAAATAACACACAATAAATGCATTTTAGGAATTCAAAAAATTAATAACACCCAATAACATAGCCTTGAGGATTGAGTTTGGATTAAGTTTGATATATATCCTCCAAATTTTCATTTTCTCTCATCAAATCTTTAACTCAAACACAGCCTTGAGGATTGAGTTTGGATATGTGCACAATACGAGGCCTTGAGTATAGAGGAGTCTTCATCCCTGGATGAGTATATATATACAAATGCTGTTCACATTTCGAGCCAAAAAGGCTTTTCTTCCATCTGTATGATTAGTTTTCTTAATAAAGAAAAGTGAAAATATAAAAAGAAAACTTAAATTTTGACCATATGTCTCATAGACACCTGAACTTTAAAGTTCATCATCAATTAGACTCATGAGGTCAAATTCCATTAGAAATTGGAAGAAATAGTCCATGTTGGCGTTAAGCTAGCTACACGTGGTATTGACTTGAAAATATTAATGGTTTGGAGAGATAACAATTAGTAAAATTAGGATTATTTTACTCTTAGTCATTGTTGAATTTGTGATTGTAATTGGATTACGGATTCAATCGAAGATAGTGTGACGTTTGAGAAGGCAAGATAGTGGACATTTAAAGTATTCGGATTTCCAAGTCATCACTACGTGTAGGCAGTTAAATGCCAACATAGACTAATTTCTGACGTAATTTGAGCTTAGAAGTTTAATTGATAATAAACTTTAAAGTTTAAGTATTTAATTGAAGTTTTTTAAAGTTCAGATGTCTATATGAGATATTTTGTCAAGAAATTATGATTTTTTTTTTATATTTTTCTTAAACCAACATAGACTAATTTCTGACGGAATTTGAGCTTAGA
>BRYF01000018.1:3307812-3310312 GCA_030159135.1 Actinidia polygama
CCGCCATCGCTAATGCAGAGAAGCCCGATCCAAAAAAAATGACATGGATAATCACTATGGCTAAACAATTCCCACAAAAAAGTTTGAGTTTATATTGCAATAATCGACACATATAAGACATATTTAGGGATCTAACTGTTTAATTTAGGTCACTCACAAAGCCCTAGTAAATGGTACTAGCTGACCCATAGCCTTTAAATTCCTATTAAACAATCCCGGCCAGAAACTTATTGTATTAATAAATATTAAACTATAATTAGCTTAATTCATTAATTTATAATCTTTTAGTGGAGCTCTCGAACAGTTACTATTTGGGTCTAGCCAAATAACGCAATGATAAACCTATCTTTCTCAGTATAAATTACACTTTAATTAGTTGTTTATGCATTTTTATAATCAAGGGTAGTTCTCATATCTGATAATAAAATCTTGATAACAATTTATTTTTTATTTACTTAATTATAAAGTTTAGTCTCTCACCCATATCACAGATCATGCACAGCATAACTAATTTGTTTTGAACTAGATGGGTTAGGGATGGACCTGATCAAATTAAGAATTAAAGGACCAAAATAAACAAAATACAAAAGATTTAAGGGATAAAAGTGAAATTAACCATAAAACGAAAAGAGAAATATATATTTTTTAGATGGATAAGAATAGGGCTAGCTATTTTTGAGTTTTTTTGTTTTTTTGTTTTTCAGTTTTAGTGAACTTTTCACCAAACGGTAAAAAAAGTTTATGAAAACAAAAAAAACTCGAAAATCAAGGAACCAAAATAATCGATATTTCAAACTGGGTATTAATCAAAGTTTTATACTTTTCTAATTCCTAAGAATTTAAAAATATAAAAGTTTGTTCAAATTAAAAAAAAATCTATTGACGACAAAAAAATGTACCTTATTCGTTGAGTAAAATGATTTTTTTTCTTTATTATTTTTTTTTAAATTAGATCAAATTTTTTATATTATTAAAATTTCTATTAAGAGTAACAGGAAAAATATAAAATTGTTAGATTGTTGCTCAGGAGGCAGACCAGATGTGTTGGAGCACACCTGCAACTCATCAATAAAATGTTTCCTTTGTGTCTAAAGCTTGTCTACTCTAAACTATGTGAAATGTCATATATCTTTTTTAGAATTGTCTTAAAGTGATAAAAATTAACATAGAACAACGAAAGGAAATAATCCTAATTTAGAATTGTAGTGATCAAACAATTGTTGATTGGTCAAACCAGTTGCAACATCGTAGCGACCAGTTATCACTTGTGGCCTGCGGTTGACGTGATGGTCTCTTCATGTATGGTTACAAGGTATCTTGACATTGAGACAAATAAAAGTTGACACGAAATGGGATTTCTAATCTCGTAAATCAATCGCTTGAGTAGAGCGATAAAGAGTATGAAAAGAAAAAATAGGAGGTTTTTGCAATTTTTTTAACATGGATTCAATGAGTAAAAAAAATCAAAACGGCAAATGAAGGCTTTAAAAAGGAACAAACTTTAAAAAAAAAGAAAATCAAAATCTTGAAAGCGTACGTAAGTGAATTTTTAAAAACTCAATCGGGTTTTGGTGGGTCCATGCTGAGCCTTATCTACCTCGACCTCAACCCAAACACATACCGGTCCGAGAACAACACCCAATCCAAAAATTTAGGGGTATTTTCATAGCAGAGTTTCTATAATATAATTGCATGCAGCAAACGATATCTGTGCGAGGTTAATTAAAACTTTGAAAAACAATGGTTATGTTTCCAACATTGCCATTGTTTTTCGAAGTTTTCATCACGACGGCTAATTCCCAACAATTACTGTGCACCAAACAGTTTTGAATGAAATAGTTAGACAAGTTTCAACAATTACACTTATGCATCTATAGTTTTACCCAATTTCACTTAAGCCCTTATACTTTCAATTGAAACAAACAAACTCTTTTACTTTGTATCGTGTCCCAACCAAACGTAGTCCAATCATCCAATGTCATTTCCTAAAGTAATGGAATAAAGCCACACAAGGTGCACGTGAGAGACGTAGAGGATATCCCATGGAAACAACACCTCTTTCTTCCGTGGCTTTTGTTTGAGCACAACATTTCTCTCTTAGTTTTCTCTCCCCCATCTTCCTTCGACTGCCTCTGTTCTTGCCTCCCTTTATACTTTGTTTCCCTTCCATCTGTTGTGGAGGTTTTATTTTGGCGCGGAAACCCTCCTTTATTCATATGATCTATCCTCAACATCATTGCCTGCAACTCGTGGCGTTAGGTGAGCTTGATTACATTATACGTAGCACGATGATTACATTATACGTAGCACGATACAAAGTAAAATGACTTATTTGTTTCAATTGAAAACATAAGAGTTAAGTAAAATCCGGGTAAATCTATAGCGGATATAAGTGGAATTTACCCTATAAATAAATAAAAATAATTAGAAGAAAAAAAAAACATTTACACAAATATTATATATGTCAAGATGATAACAGCCAAGGTAAGACATGGTTAAT
>BRYF01000018.1:3412812-3415312 GCA_030159135.1 Actinidia polygama
GGCTGGCCCCTACCGGCCACGGGATCCGTTACAAAGAGAGGAAGTCTCTCATGATCTCGTATATTTAGATAGAAGAACAAGAGGGATGAGGATAAGGTGGGGAAAAGAGCCGAGAGATTAGAGAGAGAACCCACACACGCACATTTATATATATATACCCACACACGCACATTTTTATATATATATATATATATATATATAAAAATGTGCGTGTGTAGGTTCTCTCTATATATATATATGTGGGTTCTCTCGCACATTTATATATATATATAAATGTGCGTGTGTGGGTTCTCTCTCTCTAATCTCTCGGCTTAGGAGAGCTGAGAAACTATATGGTGTGATTAATTATGATTACCAGAGTTAAACCTTGAATCAATAATGAGATGATATTTGATCGAGATGAAAATACAGTACGTTGTTTATGGATGATAAATCAGCATATTTAATGGTCTTGGTTTTAATTTAAGGTAAGCATGAGTATATAATATGCTTTCTAAATTCTGAAGTATTTTTATAAAATATCTAATTTTGTATTCTTTTTTAGCATGTGTGCTATCTTTTGAAATTCATGGTATTTTTTTAAAATCATTATCTAAGGACCGAAAAAAACAAAAGAACTTGGAGACATGGGTGAGACAAACCACCAGTAATGTATCAGGAAAGACCGAGTATGAGGTTCTTCAATATAAGAAAAATACGACGATCGTTGATTAATCATCGGCCGGGAGAATCGGGTCGTTATAATTGGTATCAGAGCTTAGGTTTTAGATCTTATATGGGATCGTGTGGGAGGTTTAGCCTATGATCGACTTGATATGTTTTCATTTTAAATTCAACTTAACATGTGAATAAACATACTTGCACATATTTTTAAAGCTCGATAAATTCATAAATCTAATTTGAAGTAAATACTACTCGATTGGAGGACTAGGCTAATTTGCAAGTCTGTCTGTGAAAAATTCAGCAGTTGGATAGTTTTATTTTATTATGTCTTTCATTAGGCTGCTGCATCAGTATTATTATTTCCAAAAAAATATCAGTTTAAATTAATATAGGAAAGTGATTAAGAAAACTGAATTATTGTATTCAGAATGGCATGGCAATAAAAGTGTAGAAAAAAATTATGACTCACAAGAAAATGAGATGACAGAAGATGCCGTTGCCGAAATATAGACACAACCCAAAGTTCTATTCTTGTCGTGACATTAATCATAAAAAAACATAATTAACTAGCTAATTTATTAATTAGTTAATAAAGGAAAATTATTAAAAAATTCTAAGATTTGACCTCAATAACAAATTATATCATATAGTTTTTATTGTAACAAATTAAATTTTATAGTTTTAATTTGATCACAATTAAGATCCACTTTTAGTCTTCGTTTCATTAGGATTGATGAAACTAAAAAATTCTTGTAAACAAAATTGAAAAAAAAATATCTTTCAAAGTTATCACCGTTTAAAAGTTTCAATCGATACAATGATGTTTATTTTCAAGTTAAATGTTCAAGTTGCTTTTCAGAATTTTGCTTGAAAATGAGCCTTAATTGTATCGATTAAAATGTGAGAACATTCAAAGATGTCATTTTTTAAATTTTTAGCAAGAATTTATTTATTCCGTCAATCCTAATGAAATAAAAACTGACTAAGAGTTTTAAATTGTGAGATCTAAACTCTAAGATTTAGTTTATTATAATTAAAACTAAGGTTAATTTGTTATTAAATTCAAACCCTAGATTCTTTTTTGTAATTTCCCTAACGAGTATAGATACTCAATTACGTTCATTTAAAGTCCACTCAGAGCTCCCAACAGCCGCTCCCAACAGTCCGGCCACCGCAATTCCACCACCATCATGCTCCAAAAACTTCAAATCTTCTCACCGCACGCCTGGTCACGGTGGTTCCAAAGTATCACCACTGACGCGGACGACGACCTCGCGCGCGTGTTTCTCAACTCCGCCCTCGTACTCCTCGCCATCACATGGTTTCTCTACATCTTCTTCCTCAGACCCAAAAAGGTCCACCCACCACTCCCGCCGGGACCACTGGGCCTCCCCCTGGTCGGAAACCTCCCCTTCCTGGACCCCGAGCTCCACACATACTTTGCGGCCCTGGCCCAAACCCACGGCCCAATTCTGACCCTCCGGCTCGGTAACAAAATCGGAGTCGTGATCACCTCCCCCGCCGCGGCGCGTGGGGTCCTTAAGGACCACGACGTCATCTTCGCCAACCGCGACGTCACCGTCGCCGGCATGGAGGCGGCGTACGGAGGCTCCGACATCGTCTGGACCCCGTACGGCCCGGAGTGGAGGATGTTGAGGAAGGTCTGCGTCCGCGAAATGCTCAGCAACGCCACGCTCGACTCCGTTTACACTCTCCGCCGGCGAGAGCTCCGGCAGACAATTAACTACATATACAATCGGGTCGGATCTCGGGTCAACATCGGCGAGCAAATGTTTTTGACGGTGCTTAACGTGATTACGAACATGTTGTGGGGCGG
>BRYF01000018.1:3462812-3465312 GCA_030159135.1 Actinidia polygama
TACACGTTGTGTACGGTAAAATTTCCTATTTATATGTTGTATTAAGACTTAGCCTGAGCAGTGTGATCAAGCTCTTCGTAGTTTGGCTTTGCCTCTTGTTTTACCAAAAAGCATGTTAATTTCTTTGTTTTAAACCACCCTTGTCGAAAGTAAATAACAAATGTTGCAATTTTTTTGGTTACCTTGTGGGCCATTGAAAATGATGTCCATAGCACTTGGGTCCTTGGTTCTTTAATGTCAAGTTAGCTATAGACTACTTTCTTGTGGGTCTTGACTCTTGATCGAGAATCTAAATTGGGTCATGATCTATTGATTTGTGCATATCAACACTGGGGCTCACATTTTTAAATACACATAATAGTATTTTCACTTTCTAAAAACTAAAAACAGGTCACATCAATTTGAGACTTTTTGATCAGTACAAGCTGTGATTTAATCCTGGTTTCGATCGATTCGAATTTTGTTCGCTTATTTGTAAATTTTTTAGATGATAGAGCTCGTTGCAGTGAGTTCCATTTAAAATAATAATAGACTCTGTAGTTTTAATTAATCATTTTTAAGTTTAGACACTTCCATCAATATGATTTTTTTAAGTGTAAACTCTTGGTCACGATTAAGGGACTTTTGATTTTGAATAATTAATTTATATTAGGTCTTGTTAACCACCACGCAGTGAGTGGCGTTTAAGAAACATAAGATAAAAAATAATTATTATTTTTTAATACACATTTCAAACTTTTCAATATACTTTCACACATTTTTATATACTTTTCAATATCACTTTTCTTTTTATTTATATATATTGCTAAGTTTCGATTGCCTAAAATCGTGGCCAAGGCAAATTTTTTTGGCACCATTGCTTCTGAGAATTTGAATTTCAAAACCAAGAAGACTCTTTGTTGCCAAAAGCAACGCATTAATTTAAGGACCAAGCCTTTCTGAAGTTTGGTGTTCAAACTTTATGGTAAAGTCATAAAGTTATAATTTGTGAGCCTATTCTCAATTTACATAAATCGTCATGTTGTAGAATTCATCGAGACAATTATCTATGTAAAAAATTAGTTTGATCGAATTTCAATATCCACATGATCAAATCACTTTTGTTAGGATAGAAAATATACCTTCTAGTATAGACCGTTTATTTTTTTAAGATAAATGTGTTTCGATCACATACCTACACATCTCCGACCAATCTGATAAGTTGCTTGAATGATCTTCTCAATGTTTATTGCAAAATGAACGGTTTAATTCACCGAGATAAGGTTCAAGATAAAACCATATGTGGCCAACTTTTCCCTGAAGTTCAATAGAGAAACCCATGTTAGCACCAACCTTTAACTTTTAATTATGCTAATGGAGTATTTGGATTTAGGAGGATCCAAGGTTTTGAAAGTGGTACATTCTTTATTATTATTTTTTTCTTGCAAGAAATGTGATGGCTAGTGTTACCCAATTATTCAATGGGTCCCATAATAAATATAGAAATTAAGTAAAATAGAATCATTCACCAACCACTAATATACTATTTCTATGATTATTTGCTAGTATTTCTTTTTTTTTAAAGTAAATAATTACCCATGAATTTAATCCCTATAATCTAATATGGGTTAAAGACAGTCAAAAGTTGACCATGTCCTGTTAGCTAAAGTTAGGTTTCCAATTCTTTGACTTTACAGTATCTGCAATGACTTCATTCAAATGTTAGGAACAATTTTGGTGTGGGTTATGAAAATTTTGATGTATTTAATGATCAATTTTGGTGTATGCTATAAATGAGTGCGTATGTTAAAAGTAACTTAACTACGCATGTGGTGATTTGTTATGCAGAATCGTTGATTTTGCTATCAATTTTTGTGGCATTGAAAAAAAATTCGATGCTTTGTGATTTTTTTTTACAAACTATTGTGAAGCTTATTATGAATCATTATGATTATATGATGAACGAGCATATGATATGTGCCAATATTTTGAAAATTGGACCGTTGAGCGAATAGAAAAAGAGACCGAATCACGGGTCCCTGATTCAACGGTCGAGTCAACCGTTATTAGCCCGTGATGTCATAATTATGTCATTAATTTATTTATTAATAGTAATAAAATATATCTTATTTTTTTACACTAATTTTTATACTTAAAAACTAAAATTTTAAAATTAAAACATAATTTTTTTCCTAAAACATTGAATCGGACGGTTCAATCCGGTTCAATGATCGGGTTACCGGTTCAACTGCGGTTCTGACTGGATTTGATCGGATTTTAACCAAAACGAATTTTAATAGATGATCGGACCATTTTTCCGACCGATCGTTAGTTCGACCGGTCGAATTGGCTGGTCCGATCCGTTTTTTAAAACCTTGATATGTGCACACTTTTGGGGTGTATACTTTAGATTCTCTATTAAAATAATATTATGAAAGATGGTACAAATGTTACATTGTTTAGTAAAACTGCTCTGTGAGGAATAATTTTTTTTGAGTTTATATAATTATTTTGGATTATG
>BRYF01000018.1:3475312-3480312 GCA_030159135.1 Actinidia polygama
CATTGATGAATTTAATGCTGTTAAAAATCACATTGATCGGATACAAATCAAGGGTCGATCAATATCAAATTATATCAAGATAAAAGAATATAATCTTGTGCGACACACACATTTATTAAATTATAAAACAATACTGAATGAATATTGATTTATTTTCGATCAACATTGTTTTTTACCATGTTCATATTCACGACGGAGTTTATAATATGAATTATTTTGATCATAAACATGAACCAAAAATAGACCTCAAAACGCTTAAACTGCATTTTGCAGTCCAAAACATTGGATTGCAGAAAAGCTTCATCCTTGAAAAAATCTAGTATAGAAAAAATTTTTGAGGGAGAGGATTGTTGCTGCTAGCCATAGTAGTGGTTTTGACTGTTTTTATGGGGAGAGTTTGAATTGGTCACAATCATTATTAAAGGAGATTCGCTACAAGCAAGATCTCGTTTGCATTTTGGTTTAATAAAAAAAAAGTAGAGTAAGAAATGATTTTTTAATATAAAAATGTTCATTATTTTTATGTTTTATTAATTTTTTAAAATACTAACTTTTTGAGAATTTAAAAATATTTTTTTAATCTTTTTCTTGAAAACGAGTTCTATGAAAAATTCTCATAAAGTGAGTTTTGAAAACTACCAAACAAATTTTTAATCTTTTTTATGCAACACTGTTTTCAAAAATAGAAACCAAACAGATCTATTTTATAGTTTTCCTTAATTAGAGGAATCTAAAAATAAATAAAAAACAAATTTTAAAATTTTTACTAATGATAAAAATATATTTTTAACAAAAATTAGCCTTTTACCGTTTCTTTCGGGCGGAAAATATATTTTGGAGAAATCATTTTCTAGAAATGAATTTATTTTTCGGCGTTTGACTTGACATGAATCCCTTTTTTGAAAATCAATTTCTATTGCTTGTTTGGAATGGAAAAACATGAATAATTAAAAGTATCGATAAATAATAACTAATAGCCAATAATAAACACTAATAACCTAATAACCATACACTTATTTTGAAATAGGCTTGTCAATTAGAGGTGCACAAAATACCCGTCGGACCTGAGAATCGACCTGACCCGACCTCATTGGGTCGGGTTGATTCGGTTCTACTATGCCCTCGGTTCAGTTCTAAGTCTGAAAATTTTGAACACGACTGGGTTGGGTCAGTTCTCGGGTCTACAAATTATTTTACCCAGAATCGCCCGAACCGAGCCAAATCAAGAACCGACCCAAAAATCGAAAATCAAGAACCAAATTGAGAGAATCGAACCGAAAAATCAAAGTCTAGAACCGATCCTATAGACATACATTGCACTCACTATACTCGATTATTACCTATGGTACCCAGAACCGTCCCAGAACCGATCGAGAACCGACCGATAACTGACCCGACCTGACCCAAAAATGGAGAACCTAAGAATCGTAATGAACCGAACCGGACCCGAGCTGTTTGATTCGGTTCGGTTCTTTTGGATGGTCGGATCGATTTTTGATCCAAAAATTTAGAACCGTGGATGGTTGGATCGAGTCTGGGTCTAACTCAGACCCGACCCGTGTGCACTCCTATTGTCAATGGATTTGATGCGGATCAAATCCGTGTAAATCCGATTATAAATAAATTTAAATTCGAATATAGTAAATCTGTATTATTCAAATTTGAATTCAATTTGATTAGATTTTTTTTTCTCGAAGAACAAACTAACTCATATAAAGAGAAAAAAATCACTCGTCGAAACAAACGACAGGTGATAATAGTGAGAGCGAGCGAGCGAACTATGAAAAATAATTTTTTACATAGAAAAAAAAAAAAATTCACTTGTGTTGTCTGTTGACCAAGAAAATACTTATCAAAAAATATTTTTCGTTGAAATAAACGGAGCGCGTTAGTTTTGAGTAGAAATTTTTTAAATCTTGATTAAAAAAATATTTTAAAAAATGTAACGTTTTTTTTATTAAAAAAAAATAGATTTTATTACGGCCCCATACCAATCGACATCACACCGGCCAACGATGACGGAGTGTGGGATTAGGTAAGGGAT
Source organism: Actinidia polygama (assembly GCA_030159135.1). Lineage (NCBI taxonomy): Eukaryota > Viridiplantae > Streptophyta > Magnoliopsida > Ericales > Actinidiaceae > Actinidia > Actinidia polygama. Next base: position 3,477,357 of record BRYF01000018.1, read on the forward strand.
GACGTCAATATTGGCCATGGAAGACGAATCTACACCGTCCGATCCGTACTGTCGTTGAAAAACAACAGTCCGTTGCCAAACAGACGCCGTACTCTCTGTCTCTCTCTCTCTGCTGTTTGGGTAAATTTCTTTATTGCTTCGTGTAGTTTGATAAAGAATTTACTTTGGTTCCTATAGTTCTAATGCAAAGGGTAAAGAAACATATCAAATTTCACATGGCTATTTTTAGTTAAATTAAAAGGATTAATAATAGTAAAATTACCCTCTAAAAATGTTTATGTGAGCTTCACGTGCTTATTACCATCCAAATACTTGACGGATATTCACGGGGGCCTGCATTGTAACCAAATTGAATTTTCAGAGTCTCAATTGTTCAAATTAAAAGGTATAAGTATCAAAATGAAACTTTAATAAAACTACAAGGATCAATAATGAAATTTATCCTACTGTGTCTAATCATACTTGTATGACTCCTCTCTCTCTCTCTAATGAGATTTTATTCCTCTGCTGCTTTATTTGATTTGAGTTCGAAGTTGACCATTCTCTCTCTCTCTCTCTCTCTCTCTCTCTCACTAGAAGATTGACCCATTTCGTACGCTTTTTAGACCTAACCCTTCCATAAATTATTGGAGATTTGGTCTAATTTGGCCGCTAAATTAAAAACAAAGTATCTCTTTATATGGAGAAAATTAGTCCAGTAAAAAAGCCTGAGGCGTTCCCGCCCAATTGTTATCGGCTGGGCTTGGGACTAGGTGTCCCAAATCCGAAGTTTGCCGAAGCGGAAAGAAAAAAGGAAAATAAAGAAAATATTAAGTAACCAACCAACTAACACACTCTCTCACTATCACATTATTCAAAAAAGTTAAAAATAGGCCGAAGCCAACCCGCCCGCCCACTTGATCCGTAGCCCACCTAATGGCCCGAGTCCAAAGCCAGTGCAATGCTGAGCCTTGAAATTTTTGAATTTGCATGGCCTACCCGACACAAATTTTGGCGCGAGCCTGAACCTGATGTTTTTTGGGTTATGCGGACTTTGTTTACAAGCATAAAGAAAATAGAAAAAATAAAAAATTGATGAGAAAGATAAAAAAAAAAGTCACTAAAGACAGGTAATTTTAGTTAATGAAACCAATATATTGTTATTCAAGCAAGGGCTCAATTTGGCAATTGTTTTGGAGATTTTTAGTTGTTTTGATTTTTGATTTTTTTATTTTTCATAAACTTTTTAAATTATTTGATCAAAATTTATCCTTTTAAAAAAATTTGAAGAAAAAAAAACACTAACAATAAAAATTTATATAATCTGCCGAGTTGAAGTGATTTTTTTTATTGAACGAACTTTTATTCAACGTATGTGAAAATTTTTACACTTTTAAATTTCTCTTGTCAAGAGAAACCAAAAAATTAAATTTTTTTTGATCAAACGGTATAGAAGCTCACTAAAATAAAAATTCAAATCTCAAAAAACTAAAAAATTATTTAGCAGTTAAATAATTTTTAAAAAAAAACTAGCAGAAATTGTGCCCTACCCATGAACATTAGGGAGGCTAAGTTTGGATGCAAGTTTTACTTTTCCAAGATCATAAAGGAAAAATTCTCATAAAACTTGGCAAAAAGACAAAAAGATAAGCCTTTCCAATTCTAATTTTTCAACCATTGTCACAGTCACATCATGGGTCATGTCATGATAATTCAGTTCCTCTCCAGTTATCAGGCTTGCTAAATTAATGTTGTTTGTTTTTTCCCGTGGATTGGTTTAGCGAGTAAGATTAGGTTTTATTTTATTTTTTTTTGTTTGGATTTTTTTTACTGTCAACCATTCAAGTATTAGGATATATCTATGATGGAATGAGTTTTTTAAGTCTAATCGAATCATACTTAGTATTTAGAGTATGAGTTCAAATTTCAAGCGACCATATAAAACTCATCGAGAGAATATTGAAAAGTCTAGCTCCAAGTAGGGGTGTGCATGAGTCAGGTTGAGTTGAGTCTGTAATAGATCCAAAATCAACCTGATCTTGATCGGTTCTCTATTTGTGAATCCAGAATCGATCCGATCGTCTAAAGGAACCGAACCGAACCGAACCAACCAGAGTGAGATCAGTTCGGTTCGATTCTTGGGTCTATATCTATCGGGTCGGGTCTATCGATTTCTTTAAAGTTTTGAAAAAAATATATATGTAACCCTTACACAATAACATTTTGTTTAAAATAATACAAACTAATATCCAATACTCAAAAGTCTCCAATGAGTTTATTGTATGACTATATGATGGAATCTAAACTTCGATTCCCGGATCGGGTCGGGTTGGATCTCGGTCCCAAAATAGTATAGACACTAAGACACGAGAATCGAACTGAAGTCTACGGGTCTACAATTTTTAGACCCATAACCGAACCATGAGCATGGTAAAACTGAACCAACCCGATCCAATGAGGCGGGTTGGTTCAATTCTCAAGTCCCTCGGGTCTTTTGTGCATCCCTAGCTCCAAGAATCACCCATATAGTTAAACTTCTAATCTATTATGTTTTTTTAATTTTTTTTGCGCCGTAGAGATTCTAAAGACAGAAAAAAATGTTCAAAAACACTTTCCCCCAATAAAATAAATATAAGTTTTTATATTTGAAATTTACTTGCTTTCAGAACGAGTTTTGATTCTCTACTCCCCTCCTCTAACCACCCCCAACTGCAACGACCACCCCTAGCCACCATCTCCAGCCACTGTCCCCACCTCTTGCGATTCTCCTGCAACCGGAAATCGCTATAGTCAACTTCCGCCCCTGCCCCCGCCCTTTTTTGTTTTCAAAATACATATTTGAACACAGGTGAATGCCAAACATGTTTTTGTTCTTCAACAATAAAAACAGAAACTTATTTTTGAAAACAAAAAATTGGCAACGTTTAGTTGATCTTTTCTTTTTTTTAATCATTTTGTAAATCGAGTCACATTGGAA
>BRYF01000018.1:3530312-3537812 GCA_030159135.1 Actinidia polygama
TCGGTCTCATTTTACACCCTTTACTTTCAATTTGAAAAGTCTTCCACTCTTACTTTCGGTCAAGTTCAATGCCCCCCTCTCTCCATACGGCGTTAGAACGATGAAACATGATGAACGACAAAGATGGATTAATTCTATTTTTACTCCTTAAACTATTATAATTTTGTTTATTTAGTCTTTAAATTATTAATTCAATCTATGACGTTCCTAAAATTATTGATTTCAATATATGAAGTCTAATTGAAGATGTCTGTTCAAACGATAAAAAAAAAAAATGATAATGTGCAGATTTACACCTATCTTAGGAGGCTCCAACACAACCACTAGGGCCATTGCAACCCTCCCCTCCCCTCCACCACCTGCCACCATCGCCGCCAAAATAGTTAAACTCGTACCCCAAAATCATCACACCTGAAAACCCCATTGAACTTGAAAAGTGCCAATCCTACCATAAGCACCACAACAACCCGCCTCTCACCTCTATCTCTAGACAACCACTATTCGTCTACCACCGCCACAATTCAAATCAACTACACTCCTTTAGAATTGAGAAAATTGAATTACAAAAACACACCAAACACCCTAGTTGCCCACTATGTGAGGGTTATCTGTGTTGATACTCCAATAACGGTTACATAAGATGAGATATGGAGAAAGGAGTTATGGTTTGGGCTTGGGTTATGTGTTCCGGTATTATGGTAGGTTTTGGTTTTGGTTTTGGGAAGATCATGTTAGGATGGTTGTCCAAAAGAAAGAGAGGGATATGTGCGGTGAACCCTTAATTATATATCTGCACCAATTTATTTGTCTAGTTTTTCCTTTTTGTTGTTCCAAAATTTTTTCTATTTAAAAAAGTCAACTACTAAATAGTTTACATTTTCCCTTTTGCCCATAGAATGTAAAATTTTAAAATTTAAAACTTTTAAAAAATCACGTCCCTGTCTTCTTAGAAAGTTGAATTTTCCAAAATATACAAATAAATTGGGATGGATGAAGTATAAATACTTGACACAACATTCTTAAGAAATGCAATTTTTTAAAAGAAATAGATTAGGATCGCATCGAGACAAGACATTCAAAAAACTCCTGACAACATTCAAATTTGTGCATGATAGTCAAAAAGAGCGCAACTGGAAGATGATATGATTATTATTTTATAAAATTGGTTTACGAAAAAGGGTTGACACATAGATATAACTCTAACTATATTTAATAATTATAATATGTATATTTTTAGGGTTAGAGAAGCTTTTATAATGTTCACATTACAATTTTTATTAGCCAAACTATTATTTATAATTTTTAAATCATTTTATAATTTGTTAAAAAAATTGAAATGTTTATGCCTTAAAGCCTTGAGGCTTGTAGCTTGCCTCATAAGGGGTAAAATGCCTCGCCTGTGCATTTGTCTTTAAAACACTCGAATACTTTAAATCAAATAGGATTTTATGAAAAAAGGCGATTTCTATCTTTTATCCATGGCAGAGGTTATTTTTTTCTCTACCAATTATGAGTTACTTCTTCAAATAATTATTAAATAATGAAGGATCCAACTACCAAATTTCGGTACAGGTATCGGACAAGTTCCAGTTCCTTCCCAGCTTCATATGTACTAGAAAACGGTATAATTGGGGGAATTGAAGCGTTCATTAACACTAATTCACACTTTCCCCGCTTTCTTGCACATATAGCCACTTTAGCATCACCATACATCTTTAAATAAAAGTGATTCGGGTAAAATTAACTAACCCTAACACAAACAATATTATTTATATTGAGTGTATATACTACCACCACTCTCGCAATTACTTACTACACACTCTTACTAACTACACCCACACATTATACTTAACAACTCTAACACTCACCCTCAAGCTGGAGCGTATATATCATATAATCCCAGCTTATTACATAGACCTTCCAACCTAGATTTAAAAAGAGACTTGGTGAACATATTAGCCAGCTGAACTCATTTGGACACATATAGTGAAACAATTTTGCCCTTCTCAAATAAAATGATAGGCCACCTCAATATGTCATGGAAAACTGGATTGGATATGATGTTACACCTGATTATCGCAGTGAATACTCATTGGCAACTTGACATCAAAACATAACTCTACTAACACATGTCTCATCCACATAAGCTCGCACGAGGTGTGAGCTAGAGCTCGATATTTTGCTTTCGCACTCAATCTAGCCACAACTATCTTCTTCTTACTCTTCCAACTCACTAGATTACCACTAAGAAATGTACAATATCTAGTGGTAGACCTCTTATCCGATGAAGAACCTACCTATCTGAATCGGTGAATGCATCAACTCGTAGGTGACCATGTGCCTAGTACAGTAGGCCACATCCAAGATGAACTTTGAGGTATCTAATGATTCTCAAAGCTGCCTCCTAGTGTGAGGTAGGACTGACTGACAAAAACTCGCTAATCCCTTCCTTAGAATGCGCCACCTCAATACCCAAAAAATACCGAAGCTTTCCTAGGTCTTTGGTGTGAAATTGTGTCTAAAGAAAGAGCTTCATCCACATAAACAATCAATATCACTATCCCCCTCTCAGAGAGGCGACATAAAACAGAATGATCAACCTCACAACGCTTCATCCCAAACTGTACAACATCACTGAACTTTTTCAAATTATGGTCTAAGAGACTATTTGAGACTATAAAGGGCCTTCCGAAGATGACATACCTTGTCATACTCCCCCTGAGCAATGAACCCATGTGGTTGCTCCATGTAAACCTCCTCCTATAGGTCACCATGAAAAAATGCATTCTTTACATCAAACTGAAACAAGGCCAACCCAGATTGGCAACAAGGGAGATAAGAATCCAGACATAAGCAATCTTAGCGACGAGGGAAAACATCTCAACATAGTTAACACCATATGTCTGAGTATAACCTTTGGCTACAAGTCGAGCTTTGTAGCACTCAATTGAACCTTCACGATTATACTTCACTGTGAAAAGCTAAGGAAAACCAACAACTAACTTGTTGAAAGGGAGAGAAACCAACTGCCAATTACCATTGTCATGTAAAACGGTCAACCATAGCTTGCCAATGCGGAATAGACAGTGCCTCTGAAATAGACTTAGAAACAATAGAAGTAAAAATAGAACCATAAAGGTATGGAATGAAGGAGATAAACCAACATAAGACACGAATTGATCAAGGGGATGAGCAGTGCACTTACGTTTATCTTTGCACCTTTGTAAAGAGCAATAAGAAGAGAATCCGGATCATACTATGGGGTAACCCTAGTAAGATGGACAAAGGAATCCCGAGGTGGCAAAGAAGACTGGGCAATAGGGGCCAGTGGCCAATCGTTGTCGCCGAACATAAATCTGCAAGGGCTTCTTTAGTCGGGGAGGGACAGTAGGAACAAGAGTGTTGAAATAATAATCAAAGGGTTGGGACAACATAGATGCAATGAGATATAGAAGAGTCTCATTAGAGGTGACATCGACACACATAAATTGATGATGAAGAATAGAAAAATAACACCAATAGCCTTTCTGGGTACGAAGATAGCCTAGAAAGAAGCACTTAATCGCATAGTGATCAAGCTTGTCCCGACCATGGTCAAGAACATGGATGTAATATGTACACCTAAAGACTCGAGGATGAAGGGAGAATAGAGGGTGACCCAGCTACAAGACACAATGAGGAATAAGGTCACCTAAAATAGTAGATAATATTCTATTCAGAAGATAGCATACCATAAGAACAACATCACTCAGCATTCTATTCACAAGATAACATACCATAAGAATAACATCACTCCAAAATGGGTTGAGAAGTGAAGTACGAGCTCAAGAAAACTGGTGAATAATACCATGGTCACTAAAAAATTGTGAAAGCTCACGCAAATAGTACTCACGAGCATTGTCAAAACGAAACATACAAATAGAAGTATCAAATTAAGTTTTATTTCCAAAATTTAAAAATTGAATGCAACTCAAAACCATCCTTCATGAGGTAAAGATAGATCATCCTAGAAAAATTATCAACAAAAATGACAAAATATTAAAAAATAAAATACGACTTAACACGTGACGGATCCTAAATGTACGAATGAACTGACTAAAAAAGGATGCGACACACAACTCAACACTTGGATAAAAAGAAGTATGACGATCCTTACTAAGTTCATAGACTTCACATGGAAGGCTAGACATACTCTGACTTGACAGAGCCAACATTTTTAGATTACTAAGAGACAGGTGACCAAGGAGATAGTGGTCTTGGAAGACGGATGTGAATGACCGAAGAGCCACATTGCGGGAGAAATCTAGATCAAAGTAGTACATGTCATTGTGCTCAGACCCCCACCAATCTTCTTTCCTGTCTTAAGATTCTGAAAGACACAATGAGTAGGAAAGTATGTCACCGAACAATCAAATGATTGAGTAATACAACTAACCAATATAAGATTAAAAAAAAACTTAGGAACATATAAAACATAATGTAAAGAGAAAGGACCCAAATGGGTAGAGCCCAAACCATGAATATTTGAGGTAGAACCATTAGCAACGGTAACATGAGAAATGTATCCACTAGGTGAGAGGTTAGAGAGATGGCCACAAGTATCAGTCATATGGCTTGAAGCTTCGGAATCAATAACCCAGGGTCTCGTAGAGGCAAAACATGCCACAGAGGTAGCTGTCTGAGCAAGAGTAATAGTGGTCGACGATTAAGTAACTAATAATCGTTGATACTCCTCAGAAATAAACACAACTTGAGGAGTTGAATTCAATGAATGAGCCTTCTCAAGGGGAATGGTAACATGATAGGCAGCTGGACGTCCATGAAGATCCTAACAACAATCAAATGTATGGTTCTCCTGGTGACACTAAGTACACTTCTGTGAGTAATGACCACGGCCACCCCCATTGCTATAACCAGGAGCATTGTAACTAGGAGCACGACCACCACCTCCTCCACTACTGTACTTAGGGCCACAAATAGTTACACGACTAAACGACCAAGAACTCCCAATAGAAGAAACCAGTACTAAAAGATTCCTAGGAGCAGAAACCAAAGAAGAAGAACCGGATGGAGACACTTAACAAAGGTGGTTAAACACCTCACTCAGAGATGGCACCTCCTTAGAACTAAGAAGCTGAGCACAAACAAAGTCAAAATTGGAAGGCAAATCAATTAGGAAATGAGCAACGCGCATAGACTCATGTTGCTTTTGCATCACACTAATATCAGTCAAAATTGGCTCAGCCAAATCAAGCTTCTCCTACACATTGTGAAACCGGGCGTAATAGTCCTCAAGACTCATATCATCCAGAGTAAGAGAAAAGAATATCTGGTTGAGCTCATAGGTACGTCACAAATTATAATACATCTCCTTGGCCCCATTCACATGCTTGGTAGAATTCAAGATTACCAAACTTCTACAGATCTTAGGATATTGTTCACAAAAAGAATGCAAATATGTGCATCCTCTGCTGACAAATCATCATACTTTGCTTGACCAACCTCATTGGGGTCAGGGGGGTTATCAATCAGAAACTTATACTACTTCTTGGCTATAAAATAACCTCAACAGACTTAACTCATTGGGCATAATTACTACCATTCAACTGTATCGCAGTAATAGAAAACAAGGCTTAAGGCCAAGAAGAACCAAAAACAGGTACAGTAGAGGAACCAGATACAAATGTATCATATTTCGCATCCATGGTAACAGAGCCCTAACCAACAGCAACAATAATCGCAAACTAGAGCAACAAATTACCAATGAACACAAATAACTAGGCAACCCACCATACAAGGAACTAGCATATAACACACACAGCCTAAAAAGGATCTCCAAAATAACTCACAGTACTACCACGATAACATACGAACAAAACCTTAATTACATCATAAAGTATGTCAAAAAAAACCTCCATAGATTAAACTTCCCAATTCTCCAATTTAAGCAACAAACACCACGGCCTTCCTATCTATTTTTTCCCTCTCTCTTAGCTTATTTCTTTATTTAAACAACACTACTAAACATGAGGAAAGTTAGAAATTCCATGGGCCCTATTTAAATGTTCTTTTGAGTCCTTTCAACCACGAAAATCAATTTCTAGAACTTTCTTACTTTTTTAACAAGAAATTAGAGAAGGTAGTAAAGGATAAAACAACAGTCTCTTTTTAGTCTTAATAGCAATGCTATACAATGTCATCCATGAAACCCATTGCTCTTCAAATAGTTGCATTAAAAAATCCTCCTGACTGCACATGATCAATATATATTAGGAAAAAAATATCTCATAATTCATCTGGGCCTTGTCTGCAAAAATAATTCAGAGGCCCACAAAACTAATACGGGTATAATTCTATGCATTTTTTTCTTGGTTAACTCATAGAGTTGAATTGATTTTTATCCATAGAAAATTAAATGATAAATTAGGAGTGTTGAACATCCCTCTACTATGTGACTGTAAAATTTTACTACATTAGTAAATCATAAGGTGCACAAAATTACTGTTTTGTACAAGGCTGTTTTTTATTGTGGGTGGGCGGGCTACTTGAAAAGTTGAAATGTAAAGAGAAAATATTTTGAGCACAATAACATAATGACATAATACAACAACTAAAAATCTCTAGTTTACAATAATTTATTAGTAAAAAATAGGACATTCAGATAATCTTTCTGCATAAATATGACCGCAATGATTATATCAGTTTCTGTTCATTAAGATATGCGATTATTGCTAGCAACAAAAGTCACTGTAATATAGATGTGCTAGATAAGATCTTTTCTCATCACTTTTTTTCTTTGTGGCACTTGTGGGTACAGGCTTGAGTTTGGAACTGAGGAGCTCTTTATAACCTGTAACAGATATAAACAAGCAACAATTATAGATACTTCGTATAGTCTGCTAATCAAAAAACCAAGCTAAATCTCAAAACACTTTTTAATTGGAGAGATCTAAGCCATCTATCTACACTTCTTTGAACCCTAACGGAAAAATTTTTGGACATCACAAGTCTATGGGTATCAACTTCGACAGTCAACTCTCTATGTCTCCAGTTGACAATCTCTCTCTCTGGTGGTCGACAACTCTCTCTCTATATGTGTGTATACGCGTGTGTGTTTTGTTTGTATATATATAGGACTGTCTCACTCTCACTGCCTTCTTGTTGTGTTGTTTTTAGATAGTGAAATGCACGACAGAGGCCACCAAAGGTTACATACAATTGCATTATGTTAATCACAATTAATCCAACCACTTTCTTGGATTAATCATTAAAAAAGTGTTGAATTGATCTCAAAAGTAGAGAGAGAGAGAGAGAGAGAAGGGCTTGTTATATTTCCTATTTTTTTCTCAATAATGTGATCATCATATCACTACAATAAGGCCCACTCCTCGCCTTGAGCCTCTCGCCATAGGCCCAATAGACCTTTGGCGACTTGGTGAGCCTTTCGCCTTTATTAAGTATGATTAATATATATATTATATCTATTTCATGCCCATGCAA
>BRYF01000018.1:3542812-3557812 GCA_030159135.1 Actinidia polygama
TGTTGAGGACTTATGTTTACTTAATTCTAAAAAAAAGCTTTTATTTGAAAAAAGAATAAACTTTTATTCTTTTATTTTGTGTTTATTCTATTTCTATATCTATAAAAGAGAATATATAAGATCGTTAGTTAAAATTAATGAATCATTGAAACTAATTGATTAAGATTTTTTGAAATTTTCTAAATTATTATTTCTCTGAATTACTATATATATACTCCTATATATATCCCGATTTGAACCCAATTTATAAAAGTTATATTTTAATTGGGATATTAACTATGAAAAATGTGTCAAATTTAAGTGATTCAAAATAGATCCTATTTTTTTCCTATTGAGAAAATTCACTTTTTGTTTTCGCTTTATGAACGCACGGGCATCATGGTATTGAAGCCTTTTTCTTTCTTTTTCGGACGGCGGTCCCTGTCCCTCCGGACAATGGCCATTTGGTCTATGGTCGAATCGTCAATGGTAGCCCCCCATCTCAATCTCCTTTGAAGGTCGATTGAATCAAAAGGAATGAATCCCTCACTCTGTCTACTTCTCGGGTCCTGCAGTTAGGACTGCCCATGGACTTCCTTATCTTCCTGAAAGTGTTTCTAAGGTTTCGAAAGGGTAAGAAAAGAGAAGTACATATATTTGATAAGACAGCGTTTGCATTTCCTTCACCCAACGACGGGTCAAACTACGTAAATAGGCATAAATCCATCAATCAAATGGGTGTATAGAATCCCATGTAGCTATAATGTAGAGGATAAAGAAAATAAGATATTAAGAAAGTCTGCCCCCAAGATATCAACTCCTTCGGCCCTATTCTCCTAGCTGCAATCGGTGGTCTATTAGCTGGACTTTCTTCATGCGCTTGTAGCTCTATAAGGGAGGATGCTCCCTCGTCTCTAGTAGGCAGGTTGTTCCTATTAGCTTCTTGTTTGTTTTTGTAGGAGTACGGAGCCTAATGCCTTTCATATCCTGCAAGCTCTTAAGGAAGTTAGCTCTTGCCCTATGGGCATTCCTCGCTAGCTACTAATAGAAAGTCTATCTTGAGGTAAGTAGCTCCCTGAATCTGGAAGCTAGACGATGAGCTGAGTAGGATAAAGAATCTGTCTTCTTGTTAGGACTAGCATTTCCTTCCTTCCCCGACCTATTGATCCTCATACCTAGCTTTATGGGAGCTACTGTGGTAGCCTTGTTAGGCAGTCCGTGGTGGGGAGTTCTTGTTAGGCAGTTCAGAGAATCTCTTCCTTGCTCTGTCTGCTCGGGTTTCCCAAGGCTAGTTACGTTGGGGTGTAGGCGAGAGACAAAGGAATCTCCCTCTTCCCAGCCCCTCTCATGCAATCGAAAAAAGAATCGGTATCCAAGTTCGAGTCGTATGTGTTAAGCAACAAATGTGAATGACTGACTGATCCTGTTTTCCTAGTATCCACTTTTCTTTCTTTTCCTGGTATAGAGTTCTTTGGCCGCATAGCATTTTTGGGCAACTTCACTTTCCCGATTTCTTCCTATCGTCTCCGCAAAGGGAGATTATGAAGAAGAAAATCCAAGTGTCGTAAGTCCCAACAGTCAAGGCAAAAGTATGAGGGTGAGACAGCCATCGTCTTGGATTTTATTAATGACCGCCTCTGGCCGAGTCTGGAGTTCCAACCCATAATTTCCAGCATGGTGAACCAGGGGTATTATTTGGCAATCCAGATCATAGCGCCTTATCGGGATATGTCCTTGTGTCTCCAGCCATAGGATGCGAAGGTTCTTTCATCTCCTAAGCTATTTCTGACAGTCGATTCGTAACTTTTAGTGAATCAATCGGAAACCTGATCCAAGCCCCTTTTTTTCTTTATCTTTGTGGAGTGTTGATTGGTCTATCTACCCGAAAGTATTCCCTTGATGTTCATCTCATTATCTAACTTCTCTGACCCGATCTCATTATGACATATTCTATTATTGATAGGGATTTGACCGATGCTGAAGGTAGCTTACTTACCAAGCCACCCACTGGATAAGCTAGTCTCCAGAATAGTGTCATCTTCCCCCTCCCCAAAACGACCCTGCTACCAGCTGCAAAAGTCTTGCCCTGTTCAATGATTCCTCTCCTTCATTCAAGACACAAAGGGTTCCTGCAGGTTGGATTCCGAGATTGAGAAGGAGAGGGAAGTGGAAGCGAGGATTGATTTTAATAAAAAATACGGGATTTCGACAATTAGTTTGAGTTCCTCTGTCTCCTACCACCGAGCAGGCGGGCGGGCGGGCCAGCCAGTAGGACATTCATTCACTTGAAAACGTCTTCCTGGATCAAGGGATGGTTGAGCTTTCTATCCCTCTCCTGTTGGTCTCGCATCGCACCCTCTCGCCATCACTCGAGTCCAACTGCCCTTGCCCTCTGGCCTTTGAATCTCATCTTGACAATCGGTAGAATGTTATTTGTGCTTAGACTTAAAACAGTTTGGCTTTATTATCTATCTCTATACACGGAAACACATGCACTCTTCTCTACGAGCTGGATGAATTAGATAATAAGCCAAGTCAACCAACTGCAAGACAAGAATACCAGCCTTGTTGGATAAGCCTTGGCCTAACAGTTCACCCAAGGACATAGCGCCCCATCGGACTAGTTTGGTGTGCCACAACCAATAGAATCTTCCCATCTTGTGAGCCCATCCTACCTAACTAGCTTCTCATAAAATCACACTCCTCCATCCAACCTATTAGCCAATTGTACAATGCCTATTTCCTATAGGGTACAATTCTTGTTCTATTGATGGATCAATGGGTCATAGATAAGGACCCGACTGAATGGGACGCTGCAGGCTATCAAACTAGTGGGCGAGATGCTTTCTCTCCTGCCAATGGTGCTACAACTAAATCAATTGGTCTACACCTATATGGGTATGGTCCTTTAAGTCTTGGAAATAGGCTGTATAGGAAGGGAATGTATTGCAAGTTTCCTCATTTTCTATAGGAAAGGAGCGAAGCCAAAAGGCCCAGCCTATCACTTTATTTGTCGCTTAAATCGCTTATGCTTCCAGTGCTTCTTCAACAGATGACCACCCCACACACACCTGCGCTCTATCCGCCTCTGCTCTGGTTAGTGCAATCTTTACCCCCTTACCACTAGCTATCAAACTTTAAGCTATGCAATAGCCTCCTTTCCATTATGCCTATGCTGCTCTTACCTTTGCTCCTTCCATTTCCTCTGCATCAGTCTTTGCCTTTGCAGGAGGTTCACCACTTCATCTTGAATTGGGTAACGAACTACTACCTATACCTATATAGATAGCTACCTTTGCTTTTGTAACTAGAAGGGACGTTGCGGGCTATGGACCTAGAACTGGATCAATCACTTTCTAGCTATGGATTTGTAACTATCGATCAATCCATATAGAAGTTGACTTTGTTGACTCAGAACCCGTTGACCTATAATCACCAATTACAGACATAGATCAAGATCGAGAGCCCATTTAAGTTGATGTCCCGCCTACCCGGTTTAGTTCGATATAAAGTCCCTTGGAATCTGCGCCTCGAACTGACTTAGGTGCTGCCTCTATAGCTTATACTTCAGCTGGTGTATCAATGAACTTTGGTACTAAAACTTCAAGGGATACCTTGCCGAGTGCTTCTTCAACTTGGTAAACAAGATCTACTATTGCTTTAGCAGGGATTTTGTACAGAATATCAAAACAAAAATGATTCCATTTCTACCACTATTACATATTCTAATATGCTTGAATACCATAAAAATAAATGAATTCAGTATTTGATATTTTTACTTAGATAAAGACATAAAAATCAGAAACAATATAGAGTCAATTTTTTTTGCACTTAATAACCCCTTTCCTTTCATGGATTCCATTCTTCAAAAAAAAATATTCGCAGAGAAGAGAGATATTATTATCTATTTTTTTAGTAGATTTTGTGGAATACGATTGATTGTGAAGTTTATAAGAGGGGTTGTGTTTATTAAACATGTGCAGATATAGCTATTTAGAAATATCCCCTCTTTCCCATTAATTGTTGTTCTATTCGGAACAGCACAGGCCGTGCTCTATCAAAATTTCATTTTTTTATTCAATGTATTTAATGAAAAAATGCAGCTTGATAATTTCTGATAATTCTCTATAGACAGCATATAGAAATAAAATACCTCATTAGATATTTGTGTAATAATTTCTATTCTGGTACTCATATATGTTGTTATAATTGAAATTGAGAATGATTTTTTATTAAAAAGAATCCATATTGATTAGTTATATATCAATTTGTATTTTTTATGGCATTAGGAATACAATACACAAACAGAGATTCAAATCCAATAATCATTCACAGGCAACAGTCAAAAGTTAATGGTTCAATTTTGTCATGAATTTTGGCTTTTGTGACTGAAAATCCACATTTGATTTTCAATATAAAGGGGAGGAGAGGTTTTTCGGCATTGTGTGTTTTGATATATTATACAATCAATCGAAGGAGTCGATCAAATCCAATCAAAAGGATTTCTTTTAGGAAAGGGATCAAGGAAAACAGAATTCAAAATGCAAGTATAATTAAAAAAAAAAAGTTCAGTATACAACCCGAAGGGGGAAAATTTTCATCTATTTTGTGTCCGTTTGGCAACATGGCCGATGGGTAAGGCGGGGAACTGCAAATCCTTTTTCCCCAGTTCAAATCTCGGTGGCGCCTGATCAACAAAAGACTCGAAATCTCCTTTTCTGCTGATATAACTAACCCAATTCTTCCCTAGCAGAACCAGAGGAAAGGGCTGTTGATACTTGTTTGATTCTAAGCATAAGAGTAAGATCGGGTGGGTGGGGGTGGGGGGTGGGGGGGGTGTTCCAAAAAATTGTAAATATCTGAACTAGATGCAAGGAAGGATTCTAGTGATAGAAAGGGTGGAATTTATATATGGCCCATCAAGTAGGTAGTACCTAGTTTTTATAGGCACGACCCACAACAAAAACAGTGCGGGAGAGAAAGTGTGTTGCGATAGACTACTTTTTCACAGCTGTGAAACCCTGGTAAGATGGACAGATAAATTGAACAGGTTGCTGCTTTCACTCGGATTTTCCTCGGGTACTCAGATATGAGGCTGCTCTTTCTCTTATAATTCTTACCATGTGAATACATAGCAGCGGTAGCGGGAAGGGGGTGAGTACGAGAGGACTCCATAGATGTGAAGAACTTCTCTTTATCATGATTCGAAGACCAGACTATTGAAATTTTGAGAGATTGTGAAAAGCGAGAGGAAAGCAAACACCCAAAATTGTTTGAGTCATTCCGGTCAATTTTAAAACAATCAGAGGCGTAGGCTGATATGAGTATCGAGACTTCTATTTTGAGACCGCGACCCACCGTGCAGCACTTTCTCACTGATTTAGTGAGATAAGTGTTCAATTCTCCTCCACAGTACCTCTTCGGTATGTAAAGCCTTGGATTTAGTAAGAGTATCTAATAGCTAATATCAATATCATATTATCGAAGGAATGATAATAGTGTTCAGGTGGCCTCAGTTTCAAATGGAAACCCATGGTTTCCAAGACAGTCACCTACGAATCTTAAACTTCAGATTCATGCTGTTAGAGACTTATTAGTTTGCTCGCTTTCTTAATCTGTCTCCCCAATATGCGACCGGTGTCCTGTCTTTATTAGTCTATTCCTGAGTCCTGACGTCTTTGAGTTTATGTTATGATCTACCCAGAAAGATAGAGACTTTTCACTGATGTGATGAATACATTCAGCAAGGGGATAAGGCTGGGACCTAGCCTTCTTGGTCTTATCTTTCTCCTTCATAGAGTTGGAGATTCCATACCTCCCTATACGATCAGGAACTTCTTGATTAGGTTGTTTGTTGTAGACACGTGGATCCAGTGAAGACTCGAAGAGCTTCGCCCGGACTTGAGAGTGTACAGAGTTGCTAGTAGTCTCTATCCCAAAGGTTCTCTACTGAGACGGGCGCTGGAGGCAAACCCTTCTTGAAACAGATTGAGCAGGGCGAGAGGCCGATTATCAGATGATTGAGACGTGCTTGATGTTCAGGGTACTTTCACGCGTGGGAGGAAGATTTTCTTTGTTGTTGTGCGAAGACGAGGGACAGGATCGATGGAGAGTAGGTAATTGTAGCAGCCACTCAAAACCAAGTTAAAGTGAACATACAGAGGTCCAGTCCCGGCAAATGGATCCTTCTTCTGGTTTATGTGGATGACACGGAAGTGGGAAGAGCGGGTGCGCGGGAGAATAGATTGCTTCTTGGACATTCAGATTGGGTTGGTGTGAAAAGTGTCTTAGTTCCACTCAGTCTCTCTCTATGAATGGAAAACTTTAAGGTCCAATTAGAAGCAAGCAACGGAAAAATGTCAAGTAGGGGACGACAACTAAAGAGGTATCGAGACTGACCGCAATTTCAAAGACTAAGCGGGATCTCGAGAAGTGGTGTCTGTAGCCACACCTTCTTTCAATTGTAGCATCCGGTACCCATTAATTTTGCACCTTCTAACATTGGATCTCATTCCTAAGATGGCTGTATTGGTGTTACGGTTTGTGCCTAATTCTCTGAGCGGGAAATCAGACTCCTACTCTTCTATGCACAATTATTCGTATTTCAAGATGGAATAGCCCAGCCATGCTAAGCCTATAATTGACCATCCCACGGACCCCTATTAACATCACTTTGTTTACGTAACCCATTATATGAGAAGTGGCCACGGGCCACGGCATTCAGCATTATCTCTGTCATGATTGAAGTAAGGTCATAACTAACGCTGCGGCTCTCCCTTGTGTTATTAGATCGGAATGAATGGATGACAAGGTCTCGAAAGACGAAGAAATTAGAGCATTTGAATTGATGACTATATGAGGAGCATAGATAGGTCGTGGACTAAGAAATCGGTAATAGAAAGGATGTCCTCACATCACAAGTAGGGGAACGACACAAAGCAAACGAGCGGACAGGAGGCAGGGAAAGAAAAGGCTTTATGAAAAGCAGTAGTCGTGGATTAGTATACTGCGAATGCTTCGCCTAACAATCTTTGATACTCCTTATTGATTGCTCACTCTAGAAAGTGCTGGAGTAGCAGGTCCTAGTGGAATGGTAATAGTGCGCTGCACATTAAATAATATGTTCACCCGATGAGAAGTTATGATCCCAATACCCGTTGCGAGGACCGCATGGGAGGCCCTAGATACTCTATAGATTTATGCCCCAAGGCACAAGGTACAAGACCTTCGAGACCAGAAGCTCCTAAACTTTGAAGTTGAGCAGGAGACTAAGCCCAATGTAACTCAGAATCCATTCCCTCCGCACGCAAATAAATGCCAACAATGCAAGTTCCTCGACTAATGCAGTCAGTCATGGCAACAAGGCGTTCAACCCATCAAAGTGAATCACTCCGCCTAGGACCGAAATCCATCTAAGGTTCGAAAATCGAGACAATCCCTCTTCAATTTGTATGAACAGCTCTACAATGCCTTCCAAAGACTTAAGAAGCTCGACCTGTCTTCAACTCTGGAGATAAGCCTTCCATTGTCAACATTATCCCCTAGATCAGAAAGGGATTAATCCTTCCAGTTGAAGACAGGATTTTTCCATCATTGCATACCATTGGGATTGTACGCCCATCTGTCAGAAAATTCTCACTCCCTTGATCTACGACCAACCTCTGATCAAGAGGGCAGCTTTGAGGAAAACTCCAAAGAAAAAGTTCCCAGTCATTGCCTACGAACTCAATGGGAACCCCATCTATCAAGGCAGGTCCGAAACAGGTCACATCTGGTGGGATCCATGTAATTGCGACGATTGCTACTGGGATAGATTTGAGGCAGAAGATGAGTACGAACCCAAGGGAAAAAGGAAGTCAAAAAAGGGGAAGAAAACGACTCAACAATTACTTCATGAAAGGTATAAATAGGGAGATCCCGAGGCGGGTATACTCGGAGAACCTACTTGAAAGTTTTGACTTTTATGTTCTTTATCCGAGAAAGAAGCATGTCCCTTATGCCTCTACAGCAACAATAGATCCTATGCCACCTTTTAATCCAGAAGTTTATCCGCCAGTTCCTAACTCTCAACCAGTGACCATGATGAGCTTGCTGTTGGAAGTTACTGCTAATGCCCTTGCCAACTCCAGACCTTTTGAGGAGCTGCGTGCGATGGAGTTACCTTTGCTGGAGCTACCACCAATAGAGTTCAAACCTGGACCTGAGGAGTCTAATTATGAACAGATGTTTTATCAGATAGAACTCCAGGACCACATTGAGAAATATGTTGTAAACCAAGAAATTGAAGACTAAGCAAGAGGAGTCGACCTATCCTGTGCAGACAAGTTGTTGTACAGGAACTTTGATCAGGAATACCATAGAATGACCACCGCAGAATATGTCGAACAGCATCACGACGAGAATGGGAGATTTGATCCCTCCCAGCTCATCACGTCTCCTTCAGCTAAAGTTCGATTCCAACTTTCAAAGGAGATTCTAGGCTTGCAATCAATCCTTTTTCTTATTAGGCTAAAACCGAAAGCAAAAGACCTCTTGGTGTGGGGCTACCAGATCTCGAAATACAAGGAATTATTAAACCAGACTCGTGGCTAACGTCTGCAGCCTCTGATTAAACGAAGATAGCGTTTGATCTAAGATCTCCCAATCGGGACAATCACGAAAGCAAACACCCATTTATCGAGTGGGAAGATCGGGCAGGTGAGAAAGCTTATTGGGTTCTCCAGAACCTCGTAGCCTGTAATAGATCTTCCTGGATTGGTGAGCCCTTTTTTTGAAGTCGGGCAAGGGGGTTGTTTCAGGAGACAAGCTACCTTTGGACTTATTAAACCTTTACCGTTTTCGACGTCGATGTGAGCGCTCGCTCGACCTTTTGGACTTCTTATACTGACTAGCAAATGTTGGGATTCCCAGAGGTCAACGGAAGGGAAACTGGAACCTACTTAATAAGACTAATAGATAGGCACACCGGAAGGGTGTCCTGAGTTCCTATGTCTCTCTTGTTAAAGACAAAATAAAGGGAAATTTTCATAGCTACGAGCAGGACTCAAACCTGCTCTTCCAACTCCTAAAGTAAAGAAGAGGGGGAACTTTAGTTATTCTATCGTGGCATTTTTTACGTGGTTCACCCATTTTTTGTTGTGATAGTGGTTAGTTCACGGTCAGTCTTCTGCTCCTGACGGCATTAGTTTCGGGATCATTGGATTTCTTCCTTTGATCTCGCTATCAAAATAAGAGCATTTGCCTACGTTTCCCTAACTGAGACTCAAGGAAGGCCCCAAAAGCCTTTACCAATAACATTGTTCTCGCCTGTTCTCCCTATAAGGATTGTGTTCTCATAAAACGATTCCCTGAGGTGTTGCGGACTCACCGAGAGTGAGACTTAAGAATGATCATCCCAACCATCACAGCCAAAACCACAGTGCGCTTACCTGGTTCGAGGTTAAGCGGATTGAAGGTTTCAGGTTGAGTAAAGACTTCGATCACTTTGTCGTGCACTTGCTTAGTATGTAAACAGGGGAAACCAATATGCCTTCCTCTCAATTGATCTTTGCCGCCCCTCGACCTATAAATCTATATCTGCTATCTGTATCTTTCTCAACTGAAAATCTTTAACCGTAACCAGCCCCTCAATTCAAGTTATCAATCCCAGCACAATCAAGCAATTGAATAAAGCCGGTCAACACCTAACTCTCTCCTTCGGAAGGCAATCCCAGTAGTATAGTAGTAAGTGAATCCATCTATTAAACCACCGACTTAAGAAAGCGGAACGGTCAACTAAGAGTGAACAATTAGATATGACTAAAGAAGGCAGATTTGCTTGACCCTAGCCTGAGCGCTGAGACAAGGGAATTTATATCTAAGCATAATGGTTGTTGAGCACAGTACCTTTCGGATTCTTCTTGCTTGCTTCCTTAATCTCTTATTCGGGACTTCCTTCAATTAAAGGGAGGGGCATACAACTACGGGGAGTCAGGGTATCAGTTAGATTCCTCGAAAGAGAGGTTGGTTGAATAGCTAAAAGCTACGGTTGGAACCGTCAGTTAATGAAACGATTGGTGGCTTTGAGACATGTAGTAGTTCCTACCAATGGAAGGTATAGTTTTCCTAAATCTGTGGTATGGGAATCTTACTAAATGTGCATGCGTTGATCCTCAGATATGATATCAGTGCCTGTCAAGTCTATAGGCAATTTTAGTGACTTCAATTATGTGCTTTTCCCTTCATGGACCTTTCTTTCACTCAACTGGCAAATGCCCACATGATTTGTTCAGCAGCTATCGGTCGCTAGCATCATAGGGTAGAAAGATCAAGTCTCTTAATCAACAGCATCATCGCATGAATGATTGATTCAATGATAGCGAGACCCATAGGCCCACCCAATCAATGAGGGGAAGAAGACTCATTCATGGTCTAACCAGCTTTAGGCCATTATCGATTGATCAATCATTAACATTGAAGGCTTCGACGATTTAGTCTCATCAAAATCAACTCCCACTTATTCTCTTGTGGGTGAGTTGACTAAAGTTGTTCCTCTTATAACCTTAAACAGAGTGCAATGATCTTCAAGATTGCTCGTTTTTATCAAAACCTTCTAAAGATGCTCCTCATGTGGAAGAAATTGTTCTCACATGCCCCAACATTCAACCGAAATGCTATCAATAAAGGAAAACGATCATGGTTAAATGGTTTTAACCTCCAGAAAATTCCATCAAGTTGAACTCTAGCCAAGCATGCGTCCCAACGAATACCATCAAGTGGAGTTAATGCTATATCTCATCCTTTCTTTAGTAGGGTTTATCCCTAAACAAAATACCGATTCAAGTCCCTTTACTAGGTTGGGCGAATCTCACGAATCTCGATTTCGAAATATCTTAAGAGATGAGAGAACACCGACTGAACTTCTAGAGCTCTTTTTCGAATAAGAAAAAGAGTTGTCTCTAATGCGAATGAGGAATGCAAGATAACTAAGTAGTTTCCGCCCAAAGGGTCCTCTACTGGACCGGTCCCCGACCCTGAGGATGAAGTCAATTTTGCTACTGATTGAACATGAAGACAGTTTGCTTTTCACATTCATGAGACATACTATTAGAGACGGGAGAAATTGTTGTTTGTTCAAGCTAACTGATATTCACATGTGAATGATAATATCATATTTTAACATGTGTAATGCGTATCGCACATATCACATAAGCATATATGCTTAACACATGAATGAACATATATGATTTGAACATGTGAATTCACATATGCATATAACTAGCAATATCTTTCTAGTAGCTCCCGTAGCTAGGGGCATATAGGTTGGTAGTAGATCTTTCTTCCCTTAAGGAGCAAGCTACCTTCCATCTCTTCTAGTGCAGTTTTGGCTTAAAGATACCAGCGAGCCAGCCCATTACTGGTATTATATCTGTCTTCTAGGAGAAGACCTAAGGAGCGTAAACCATCTAGCTTCCTTCTTACCTATCCTACCTTAGCAGCTAGGTAGCTAGGTTGTTAGATAGCTTCCTCACCTAGTTATCAGACGTAGACCATTATTACATACCATGTTTATAAGGAATTTTGTATTATATCAGAATAGTCTGGCTATTGGTCCTAAGAGAAAGAGTAGCAACCTTTTCTCTTACACAATTAGTTGTGTACTAAGATAGGTCACTCCCTAGGGTAGAGCCCTGAATCTGGAGGTTTAAGCAGTCCCGAAACTCCTGTTGGAGCTTTGAAACCCGGTCTTTTTCGCTTAAATCGATTTCCACTATATGGAGCTCATTCAGAACGATCTGATTTTAGAAAGCCCCAACTTTTTCAATAGAGGCAGAACAAGCACAGAACCCGCAAGGGCATCTCTCCATAATTGAAACCTGCTTTTAGAGGGCTACCCCTAACTCACATAGACTGCACTCTTATAACCAACCCTTTGGTTCTGGGTAACTAGGACCAACTGCCAATATAAGGAAAGCTATCCATGTATAGACTAAAAAATCCAACACCAGACTTCGAGAGACAAACCCAAACAACGCCTATTTACTTATTTGTTACCATCTTAGATAGACTCACATGCTCGGGCGGATATAGAAGCTCAGGAACTGCCTGGTTATAGGCACGGATTTGTGGCGGGAGTCAGACTGGAATAAATTTCGTTAATTTGCCATTTCTCCTGTATAGTCTTTATGACGCTTTTTTCTTCTTGTAGTTGCAGTATGATTGAAGTATAAGTTTAACAATTTCAGTCTTTTAACTATTTGATAGGGCTTCTTCCTATACCTATGAATTCCATTAGACCCAGAAATGATACATTGGAAGATTCCTTTGGGTTTTCCAATATCAATAGGTTAATTGTTTCACTTCTATATCTTCCAAAAGGAAAAAAGATCTCTGAGAGTTGTTTTCTAAATCCGAAAGAGAGCACTTGGGTTCTCCCAATAACTAAAAAGTGTAGCAGGCCTAATCTAACCAATTGAAAGGATCTTCTGCTCAATCCAGAGATCATTTGGATTCCATTAGTAATGAGGATTCGGAATATCACACATTTATCAATCAAAGAGAGATTCAACAACTAAAAGAAAGATCGATTTTTTAGGATCCTCCTTTCTTCAAACGAAACGAACAGAGAGAAAATCAGACTGATTCCCGAAATACCTTACTGGATCTTCCTCAATGTTCCTGCTATTCACGAAACGTGAGAAACAGATGATTAATCATCTGCTTGCGGAAGAAATCGAAGAATTTCTTGGGAATCTTACAAGATCCATTCGTTCTTTTTTCTCGTCAAAACTTCATCTGGGTTCGAATCCTACTGAAAGGTCCACTAGAGATCAGAAATTGTTGAAGAAACAACAACATCTTTCTTTTGTTACTTCCAGGCAGTTGGAAAATAAAGAAATGGTTAATATATTTAAGATAATTCTCTGTTTACAAAATACCGTTTCAATTCATCCTATTTCATCAGATTCGAGATGTGATATGGTTTTGAAGGATGAACCGGGTTCCAATAAGATTGCATCATTATGGAAGAAAAAGAATACATTTCCTTATTTATTATATCATCTATTCCGTGCTTGAAAGAGGAGCGAATACACGTTCCAACACATATTTGCAGAAATGGTAAATCTATTCTATTAATAACAAGTCCGGTTCTGTTGTATAATAAGAAATATGCCCTTGTAAATGATTTGAAAGACTGAAATTACTAAAAGACTATACAATTGAAGTATTCAATTACTGGTAACGTTCTCTGTATAACTCGCCTTTTTTTCTTATTCAAGTACTGGTAACATTCTCTGTATAACTCGCCTTTTTTTTTATTATGTGAGTCAAGTTTATTTCCTACGGTGGAGTTAAGGCAGCAAGCATAGGTGCTTCGGTTTCTGGTAGTAGGTAATCAGGTATGTCTAAAGCAAATCCGTCTTGGTAGGTGCCCAACTCGCCAAACCCAAGACACGTATCACATAAGGATGGAAAGGAGATCCACTTTGATAGATCCCGAGCAGGTGGGTATCGAAAGACACAACGACTTCATCAACCGGATCCACCAAAGCAATTTCCTGTAAACAGTATGAGGCTCTCGTTGAGAGATCTATATAGAAGTGGAATAGGGAGTGAAAGACAGAAGTAGACGAGACAGAGCCTAGGAAAGACAGATTGGGAGAATTGGGGAGGTGTCCTCACTTTACTTTAAGAAGAAATGACCTACTTAGACCCTCAAGCTTTGCTCATCTCAGGATTTCACACTGCGAAAGGCAAAGCGAAAGACCACTTACTAGCCCTTAGGGAAGGAGATCAAGCTAAGTTACTCAACTAGGGGGAAGAGCTATTCTCGTACATATACTCATATGGGAAAGAGTATATTCCAGCATCTCTAAATTTCTAATGATCGCCGGTTCCGCATACTAGATCCTCTGTTATTCCATGTTTTTCCCAAAAGTGTGCCAATCCCTATGTTGTGCGGAGCTGAGCATCTTTTATTCGCTGGGAGAAAGCTTTTCCTCTGCAGGGGCCTTGTGCAGTAAACCTCCTACGGGAGATTGTCCGTCATCGTAAAGTCAAGTATTCCCCGTGAAGCTTTCGGGAAAAGGGGTAGTCTTGTGTATAAACATAGCATTTCTTGTCGAACCCACCCAACCCAACTAAGAAGAACCGAACCTGACAGACACATATTTTTCTTTTTGGGATGGTACTCCGAGTAATGGGTACCCCATAGGACCTCGACCCACCTACTCCAGTCTTGTATGGATATATAGGATGGGGTGCTCCTAGGTGTGTGTAGGGGTTGTGCTTGTTAGCGAGAATGGATTCCTCATCAAGTCTGTTTGGGGTGTGTGGGCATACTTGCATGAATTCGGGTAACGACAAACTGGTAAGCTACCGAGGGTAGGGATAATCGTCCAAGTGTTATTGTGAAACAGAAAAGCCACATCGCCACAATAGGCGGGTTGCTTCCTCTGTCGTAGCCGGGGAGCTCTTGGCAAGGAGACCTTAGGATAAGTTACTACAACAAACGGGAGGTGAGGATAGACCCATTCAGTATAATTCCAAAGAAAGACTATTGGCAACCGGTGGAGACATTTCTTTTGCACTCTTCATCTTGAATTGGGTAACGAACTGCTACCTATACCTATATAGATAGCTGCCTTTGCTTTTGTAACTAGAAAGGATGCTACGGGCTATGGCCCTAGAACTAGATCAATCGCTTTCTAGCTATGGATTTGTAATTATCAATCAATGCATACAGCAGTTGACTCAAAATCCATTGACCTATAATCACCAATTACATATAGAGAGCGAGATCAAGAGCCCATTTAAGTTGATGTCCCGCCTGCCCAGTTTAGTTATATGGAAGAGTTAACCACCAACTCATCTAAAAGCTTAAGCTATTAGAGAGAGGGGCAAGTTTATTATTTATATTATTCTCAACACGCCCCCTCACGTGTAGCTGAACTTTTCCTGTATAAGTCAGCGCTGGACTTTCTTCTATAAACTAGCCAAACACGTGCAAATATTTTTAATTAGGTAGACAGTGAGGTTTGA
>BRYF01000018.1:3565312-3572812 GCA_030159135.1 Actinidia polygama
AGATCATAAGTACGATGCAAGTTACTAACTCCAGAGAACATCTCCTTAGCCCGATCCCACATCTGTTTGGCCGTATCCAAATAGACCAAACTACTACTAGCTGAATGCTCCATACTATTCCATGAATAGATACGAAATTAAGCATCCTCTTTCTCCCAGGATTTGTGGGAGGTGTCCTTTGAATCCGGAGGATCATCAGTCCAATACGTGCTTGCCCCTGCGTCAACAGATACACCTGAATCGACTTGGCCCATGGAGGATAGTTTCTCTCATTAAGCTTAATAGCAATAATCGATAGAAACTTAGCACCCCAAGCAGAACCCGAAAAAGATCCAGCAACGGAATCAAGTCAGAACTAAAACCAACTGAACCAGAAACAGTAGACACAATCGCAGATTTCGTATCCATAACAACTAACCAACAACCATCAACAAGAAGCAAATAACCAATCAACAAGCAACTAATAATCAATAACCAACATCGAATAATGATAACGGGGGCAGCAACAAAACAATAAAGATAATGGGGTAGCAACAAAGGAACACATTAAATCGTACCACGGTGATTGGGGAACTGACCCCCATCAACATCGGAGCTGATACGGTTCTCCGAGAATACTCAAACAAGAACGGAAGAGACAAACATGGTGAAGATACCCATCACAGCACTCGGGAAGCAAAAAACATAGTAGGCGAACAAAGAGACCCAACAACAGTCGAACACAGCAGGACTGGTCGATTGGTCTTGCGAACCCTAAGGGCTAGTAGATTGGGTCTTGCAAACCCTAACAATGGATCGATTATGGCTAACGATGGGAGTGTAGGATAAATTGGCTTGAGAAGATGCAATTGGGGTTGACGATGGGCAATTGGGACGATGGTGGGGGTCCGATTGGGTCAGCTAGGTCTCGATTGGCTATGCAATTGGTCTTTTGGTGGTTCGATTAAGTCAATTGGTGGTCGTAGGTGGTAGTTTGGTCGATCGGTGGTGGCTAATTACGGTGGTTCAATGGAAGCAATTATGGTGGCGGTAAAACGTGCTTTGATACCATGGAGATTTGAAAAGGTGAGATTAGGGTTCTGATTAACCCTAATACACACACAAATTATTATATATAATGAAAGAAGATCTAAGTACACACTCGTGACTATTCATATCACTAATACTAGACACATCCACTAGTAGCTACTCAGTACACACACACACTCTATCTAACAAGAATCAACAACCATCGAGCGTTGATTGAACCAATCAAATCACATCAAAAATCAGAAAGAGTTGTACTTGCAAAGCAAAAGGGAGAGAGGGGGAGAGAGAGAACATATTTTCTCTCTGAAACTCAATGGAAAGAAAAAAGTAGAGAAGAGAAAGGCGAACAATTTTCTCTCTGAACGATAAGCTTTGATCTTGCTGTGAGAGAGAGGAACATAGAGAGTGTAAAAACGGAATGGAAGAGTCTAGGGGAAGCTAAACCAATCTATCGTTATGACTGCAACTACCAAATCTAATAATAAAACGATGTCATTCTGTTAATTTTTATTCGGCATTTAATGGGTGCCTTGGAATTGAGCATGCGTTGGCGTGTTTTAAAACGCCCTCCTACAAACGCCGACTAAACCAATTTTTTCTGTAGTGAGCAACTTCATCCCCATCCCA
The DNA here is from genome assembly GCA_030159135.1 of Actinidia polygama. Lineage (NCBI taxonomy): Eukaryota > Viridiplantae > Streptophyta > Magnoliopsida > Ericales > Actinidiaceae > Actinidia > Actinidia polygama. The sequence goes on from BRYF01000018.1 coordinate 3,566,969, forward strand.
TTGTCGCAAGACCAGTTTTTTTTGCCCATGCAAACTACTATTGTAAACATTAGTTGGATAATAATTCTAACACCACCGGAAATAGATAAGAAAAAACAGATTAAAAAACCACTCAAATCACACAGTCCTATTACATTGAATAATTAAAATATAATACCAGCATATTATAATACCATGGATCAATTGAAGAAGGCATCAATATTTAATTCGTTAAGTCATGCTATATATAACCAACTCAGCAGTATCAATATTAGAGGAGCAGTCTGCCATAAAGCATGCACTAACTCAACGATTACAATGAACCACAAAATAATTGGCAACAAATTATGCCTAAAGCATAATAATAAAATTCATGTTTATCAAAATAGTCTTGAATTAGGTGCTTCGAAGTTGAACACCCACAAGCAGCATTACACTAGTTTATTAAGGTGTGAGGAGGCACAAGAGTATTCATGTCCCAAAACCAGAATATGGAGTGCACTTCATTGGGTAGGCTTTTGCTGACGTTCTAACCCCGGGGGAGGGGGGAACAGGACAGGAAATTAGGGTCAGTGTCGCTCAATCTACTTACAGTTACAAGCAGCAGAAGTCCAGAGTTAGCCCGTGAATTGTGAAGGTTCTCAGAAACACTAGCTTGAGTGAGGAATGGTGGCTCTTCTGCCAATGGAGCTGTAGAATTTTCTGAAAGGTGTTAGGTTAGATAGGTTCATGGTGTCAAGTGTACTCGGTATTGAATGATAATCGTCTATTGTATCTTTTCATCTTTACATCCAAGACCAAAGCGGCAATGTTCTACTGCAGCAATGGAACTTCAGAGGCGTTTTGCTGCTTCTCGACTAGGGTTCCCTGGAGGGAGACTACCATAGTTACTGATAGATATTTTGGGGTTGGGCAAGGGTTAGAGCACTGATATTCCAGCAACTGTGAAGGTTGGATGGGATTCTTACAGATATACCCTCCCATCTACTTAGAATCAAGTCCCCTTGTGAAGCTAAGGTTTACGAACGGAGGAGGGTTCTGATAAAGTTGGGAAAGGAACAGGATATCAGGTGCATGGCACAAGCACGAGCTCTGGATTGTAAATTGAAAACCTGAGGGTTACAGTTGGAGCCAGCTTCAATCAAATGTTTAGGAGGATGCCTACTTCTTGTCTGACGAAGTAAGAAGACACTCCAAGTGGATCGACGAAAGGCAGACTAGGGCTGTGGTTTCAACTGTGGTATGACCCAGGTCAGTTAATCATTTTTTTTCTGTTGAAATGGAGTCTTTTGGAATGTGTAGAGAAGGCTTAAAATGCAACTTCTATTGATTGGTTGGACAAATATCATAGGTTTTGTAAACAAAAAGTGAAACCTTGGGTCCCACAATCATTCAGAAGCCTTTTTTGTAAAAAAAAATTGGTGACCATGGTAGTGACTAGAACACGAGGATATGTTAGTAATTTTAAATTTGGGTAAAGTACAGTGGTGATCTTTTCCCTCTATGCCAATTTGGTCCTTGTATTTCCAAGTGGCTCAAATTTGACCAATAATTTTCGCTTTAGGTTGTTGATTTTAATGGAAAATTGCAGCATGTATCTCATGTGACAATTTTTTAAGGACAACATACTAAAACAGATTTTTTTCTTTCTTAAACCAGCACAACCACCATCTTCTCATCCCTGGCAAACCCTTCTGCCTTATTTCTGGCAGTAGCAACAGCTACCTCCACCTCCACCCAAACCCCTCTGCCGTCCCAACAAAAAACCCTCTAACCACCTCCATCAGCCAAACACCCACGAACCAAAACACACTACCACCATCCTCCACCACCACCAAAACCATGTAATGTAGGTATGTTTGGTGAAAATATCATAATTTCATACATGAGGTTGTAATTTGTGGGAACCAAGATACCAACATGTTACAGCATATCTTCAGAAAAATCAAGTAATTTTAACAAATCATAACAAGACAAAATGCTCGTGGAAATGAATTTAAGCTGGGTTTCAAAGCATCACCTTTGGTATGTACTGTGATGGTTGCGACTGTATACATGTGTAACATACACATACATGTCCATATATATTTTTGTCATCTGTAAATATGAAAGCTAAATTATAGCGGGGTTGAGTTTGCATGGAGTAGCTGAAGATAAATTAGAACCATGTTTTTCAGTCATACAGAGTTTGAAGATATCATTGCCATTATGAAGAAATTTTTTCCATGCTTCCCAGCCCATCAAAGCCCAAACTACCTCCACCCAAACCCCCCTCTACTCCGGCCAACGGTAACCTCCTTCATCACCACCCAATACACATCCACAGTCCCACGATCCAGCACAGTACCATTTATTATGTTCTTGTTCATTTTCCATTTTGTAAGACGAAGAAAGAAAGAAAGAAACCAAAACCATAAAATGAAACCTAAAAATGCAATTATTTAACACGAGGGTTTAAGAGAGAGAATGACGAATGCTTAAATCAAAAGTTTTAAGATCCAAAATTAAGAGGGTCAATATAAGAGAGATTAAAACTTAATGTACTAAGCTAGACATAGAAACATAGTAAAAGATCAAAAGCAAATATAGAATAGAGTAAAAAATGCTGCTATCTAGGCTTTGATTGTATACAAGGAGTAAAAGATAGATGCTAAGTTAAGGGTGATGATTTTCACACTCCTCATTTTTTTTCTAAATGCACTACATAGAATTCCACCTAATAAAATAAAAAAGGGAAGTGCAAAAATCACTATCGCAAGTTAAATGGAGTGCTTTTGATGCATTATGGGATGGAGCACAATTATGAATTGAAAGAAATAAAATAGATATAAATAATAGGCTATATATATGACTAACCATGCTCTGTTCTACAAGATTGATGAGGCCGAAATGCAGGGGGGGAACAAGGTCAAAACTAAGGAGTGTCAGAAAATGCACCTATTCTGAACATAGAATTAGAAACACAACTTTAATGGTTTGGTTTAAACAAGTAATGAATTAGAAACGTGACATAGCCAACAATGATAGCAATTTATGGGATGTTGAAGATCAAAACCATGCGAGCTGAGATCGTAAGACTTAGTAGCATGCAATTTCATCGAGGGCAAGATCTAAATTGTGGAACCGATATATTGGTAAATAGCGGTATGGGAGGCCCAAAATGCCATATGTAATGGCCCATATATTACGTACCAGCCAACATTTAAATCCTTGACTGACGGAGTGGCCAGGCATTACGTACCAGCCAACATTTAAATTCTTGACTGACAGAGTGGCCAAAGATAGATCTGAAAGGCAAAGAGTATTCATGAATGCAATATTACATAATTCAAACAAGGTTTACTTGAACACAGACATAGCAGAATATTCCCCAAACTACAGATTACAATTAAAACACAAATACTCACATCAAAACACAAATACTCACATCAAATTGGTATTGAAGATCCTTCTTTAGTTTCCCACTTATGTGGTCCCAAACCTGGTATAAACCAGCACGAGACAGCATTAAAGTAACATGAACTGATTCTTAACTGTAAGAAATGTAGGTTCTAATTGTCAATACCTCAATAAATCCATCACAGAGCGACTTTCCTTTCTAAACTGGCAAGACACCACCAGAAAACATTATTTCATTAACTTCTTAAACTAACATTAGCAATAATTGAGCAAGAAACTATCAAGGAAAAAATAGAAGCAGAAATACTAATATAAATGTTCTCTAAATATGAATACGGAACAGAAGTCATATAAATGACTTCCTCTATTGGCACGGATGGTTTTCTTACGTGAACCAAGCATGGCGTTCTCTCTCTCTCTCTCTCTCTAACTTCGCTCAAATTCTCAATACTAGTAAATATGCACCCATGCCTTCGGAAGAATTATACATAAAGGTTATGACTCGTGATCTCTCTTTTTACAAATGACCAAGACATATCTCGATTCAGCTCAAGGCCCAGAAATATCCATAAAGATTCCTAAAAATAGTCTTTTATCACAAAAAGTTGATTGTAATTAAACAAAACTTCATCAATTATACACACACACACACACACACACAAATATATATACATATTCTGGAAGAATCATATAGAGAGAGAGAAATGAAAAGTACACCTTAGTAACATGAACTAGAGTTTTAATTAGTACTTAGATTCAAGAGAAGTAGTCTATCCTTGAGAACCTGAATCCAAGACTAAATTAGCGATAAGTCAAAATAAATTTTAACTAGGGATATAGAATAATTGAAACAAGTTCAAAATTGATCCAGAGTAATATTACTGTAAATGAGTTTGTGAACAGAACCCTTGATTCTCGTTCCAAACTTCTGAAATCTCTTCACGGCCTAATTTGAATAGCGAAAGGATTTGCCAATTCCAGATTTGAAGAAAAAGGTGAAATCTAAAGCAAAAATAAACCCCTGCAAAATGTTAATGTGATCAAATCCTATACAGCTATAGACACACATATACATACAACAATATAGATACATTAAATTAGTCTTACCGATCGAGTTCCTATTTGGATTGCTAAACCCTAGAAAGTACTCGCTGGCTTTTGGATTCTCTCAGTAGGAAATTGTGCTTCATCCTGTTTTCTCAAAGGTTGTTTTGGAGCGTTTGAGGATAACAATTGAAGAAGAAGGAGAAAGACCAACGCCAAGAAGTATACATAAAGATTCCTAAAAGGCTTCATCACAAAAGGTTGACTGAGATCAAACCAGATTTTTTCAATTGTATGTGTGTGTGTATATACCCTGTAGAACAATCATATATATATATATATATATATATACACACACTGTAGAAGAATCATATATACATTTATAAACAGAGATGAAAAACACAACTCAATAGCAAGGCCCAGAGTTCTAATTGACCCACAGATTCAAGAGCGATACTAAATTACCAATCAATCAAAAATAGAAATTCGAATTGCTTCATTGTTTAACTAGGTATATAAAAAAAATTCAACTAGATCCAAGAGAGAGAGTAATCTTACTATCAAGGAATTCTGTGAACACATTGATTGTGTTGACAAAACCCTTCATCACACTTCAGACAAAATTTCTGAAATCTCTTCATGCCCTAATTTGAATACAGAAAGGATTTTCCCATTCCAGAAGTAATTCGAAGAAAATTGAGAATTCAGAAAAACAAATAAAACCCCTGCAAAATCTTATTGTGGTCATATTCTGTATAATTATAGACGCACGTACGTATACATAGATATCAAATTGGTCTTACCTATCGATCAGAGTTCCTATTTAGATTGATAAACCCTAGAATTAGCACTGGCGCTTCGCTTCTCGTTGTAGGAATTTGTGCTTTTTTCGTATTTCCTTCAAGGCTGTTATGTTGCTGTGACGATGACAATTCAGGAGTAAGAAGAAGAAGAGGAAGAAGAAAAGAGAGCGAGAGAGCGTCTGACGATAACAATTGAAGAGAGAGAGAGAGAGAGAGAGAGGGTAACAATTGAAGAAGAAGAAGAAGAGAGATTTCTGGTTTTCCCAACGGCTATTTATTTGAGCCTTGGAACCTTTCCTGTTCCTAATTAACAACTCCTATTCCTAATTCCTAATAACCGCACCTAGGGCTTCCAATTTAAAGAATTGAGAGAGAGAGAGAGTGGGTCAGTAATAACGGTTATAAATCAAGAATACTCCCTAGCCGTTGCGGGTTCAGATCCCCCGTCCCCCTACTATGCTACCCTCCTCCTGTACCCAAAATTTAACCGTGCATCCATCAAAAGAGTACTTACTGATTGAGTGCACCAGGAACACGCCCAAAAATCAAGCTTTTGAACTTGCCGATATCATATTCGGCGATTGGAGAGGAAGAGACTGATTGCTTACAAGCTGCAACT
>BRYF01000018.1:3582812-3585312 GCA_030159135.1 Actinidia polygama
CACCATCCTAATAATTTCTTCATCACCGTATCTTTGCCTTTTAGACAATGATGTCACCGTATATCTTTACACATGTAAAACACTAACAAACCATCCATATCCAAGGACAAAGCAGTGTGGACCAACAAAAATACACACACACACACACACACACACACACACACACACACATATATATATATTCATTGTATGTGTGTATATATACATATACATATCATGCTTGTGAAATTACCAAAAACATTAAGAAAATTCTAAAAATTGTCTGTCTTTTGTTAATTATAAACAACTCCTTAACTTAGAATGGTTTCCTTTTTTAAAAATTAACTGTGTTTTGGCTAAATGATTCATTTTTTTTCCCATTTGGCCTTTTTTTTTAATTGAAAAAATAATTTTTTAATTTGGTTTTTCAAGGTCTGTTTGGCCTAAACTTTTTAGTAAACTCAAAAGCTATTAGTATGTTTACTAAAAAACTAGATGATTTTTTAGTCATCCAAACAAGAAAAGTTGATTTTTTTAATTTTATTTTTTATATTTTAACTAAAAATAAAAAAATTAAAACTTTTTAGCTAGGACAAACGGGTTTTAACTTTAATGATTTGAACACACACCAAAACATTAAGTGGATAACAAAGCAGCTGATTACGACTTATAAATCCAAAACTAGCCACAATATTACTCTCTTCAGCCCCTTTTAATTACTTGTCCATCTTTAATTTATTTTATTTTATTTTTAAATATTTTTTCATTTTAAAATATCAAAAACATAAAGTTTGCAAGATTTTAAAACTATTTTTGTAAAAAGTTATATTCCGTACCTATTTTTTTTTGTTAACTTCATGATTAGCTTTGTAGAACACTTTTTTAAAAACTTGTTTAGTTATTGGTTTTTAAACCTTATGTCTCGAGAGTTTATTGAACAAAAACTCATTTTCGAGAAAATAAAATAAAATAAAATTTTCCCGAAAATCATTTTTGTTAAAAATAAATAAAATACAAAAATATAATTATTTTTATTTTTTAAAAATATTCTGCAAAACTAATTCCCAAAACACAACCAAATTGGGTGGATCAATATATTGAAAATTTTAAAATAAAAGGACAATATTAGAATGAGAAAAGTTATAGTATATAACTCATTTAATGATTTGGACATTTAAATAAATTAATAGCTAATAATGACAATTTGAATAGCCAGTTAAACTCTCTTTTATGGATCTTATCGGTTTGATTATTAATATTTATGGTCATTGTTATGAGATATTTTGTTATGAATGAATTTATTTTGAATTCTATTGGTATGTATGGTAAATTTTATGAATCTTTATGATTCTTTTAGGAATGATTATAGTTATTGTTATGAATTAGTGCGGCCTCAAATAATGAATTAGTTACTCTAAAGCATTAATTGCTGTGACCCCCACCAATTAAAGTGGGATTCAACTGCTTTTTTGAATTTTATTGATTTGATTATAAATTGTCTTGATTTTGTTAGGACTTTTTATGGTCATTGTTATGAATGAATTTATTATAAATTTTATTGGTATATTTGATTAATCTTATGAATCTTCATGGTTCATTTATGAATTCTTATGGATATATTCATAAACGTTTTATAAAAATTTGTAGTTATGTTATGAATCAATAATTAATTTTATAAAATTTGTGATTAAATTATAATTTAATTAATTAACTTACAAAATAACTGATTTGATCAATAAAATATAATGACGTGATACAATCAGAATCACATAATGATACAAATAATACGTGATGTATACGTAACATTTTACCTTAAATTTGTAAATGAATTTATTATGAATTTTATTGGTATATTTGATTAATCTTATGAATTTCGATGGTTCATTTATGAATTCTTATGGATATATTCATAAACGTTTTATAAAAATTTGTGGTTATGTTATGAATCAAACGATTAATTTTATAAAAATTTATAATTAAATTATATTTTAATTTAATTAACAATAACTGATTTGATCAATAAAATATAGTGACGTGATACAATCACAATCACGTAAAATGATACAAATAGTACATGATGTATATCGTAACATTTTACCTTAAATTTGTAAGAGAGAGAGAGAGAGAGAGAGAGAGAGAGAGAGAGAGTATATTAATTGGTACAACACAAAGGAATAATCAAATCAAAGCTATGATTGGGCCCTTGGGAAAAGTGGGTAAAGCAAAAAAGTTAGAAGAATGGTACCCCACCAAATTATGTTAATCGGAGATTCGCCCCCACTAAACCATCAAAAGCAAACCTCTTAATAATTTGTCAACTAATCCCATTATTTATACTATGTACTAGCAGTATAACGTTGTTATGCAAGGGAATTTTATTTTAAATAAATTTTTTTAATTAAAATCATATTGTTGTGAAGTGATATATATGTTATAAATGCTCACGTATATTAATTTTTTATATTAATTATATTAAAAATTTTATATATGATTTATTAATATCCCGTGCTATGCATGGAAA
>BRYF01000018.1:3602812-3605312 GCA_030159135.1 Actinidia polygama
AAACATTCCTAAAAAGTTCAAAAATAAATAATCTGGTACCCTTGTTTTGCCACAAATATATTGAAATGGACATAACACTTGGGATTTTGAATCTCTACCTTATTGTTCCAACCTGAAAGATTAGCAATCTAGATCAAATTTACGCATTGTCATTATCACACTTTAATGCTCACCATAGGACTTCAGACTGCATGTTACAGAGCTATAACTTCATCACCTTCGTCCTATTGTTTTTATTGGTCACCTCTCTCTCTCTCTCTCTCTCTCTCTCTCTCTCTCCAAGTAACAACTAGCAAATGCCCCAAAGGCGTAGCTCAGTTGGTTCACAGGTGGCAGATTGCATCCAAGTATGCCGGTTCGAGTCATGGCAGCCGCAGTGTGGGAGTGTTACCCATGAAATATTGGGTGGGCTCCTTGTGGGCACTATGCACAGGGCCTCCCATCTGTTGGACCGCTGAGTACCTGATTTACCTGTCATGCCAGTCCCTTGGGGCAGGGTAGCATGGCCCGGCTAAGATGTCCGGAACATTACCTTTTGCATCCAAGTAACAACTAGCAAATAATGTGTTTTTCTAGATTAATATGGATTTGGGTTAATTATAACTAGCTAGTTGGACTATGTTAATATATCAAACAAAAAGAGAAATATATATGCCCCGTTTCATATGAACTTTGTAGTAAAAGGGTTGCTTATCCGCATTTGGGGTAATTAAAGAACTATTTTTTTTAGGTAAAGTGCAACCAAAAAACTGAATTAGCTATTTGGGGAATCTAAGAAAACTATTTGTTTTTTTTTGGCAAACCAGCCTCAAACACACCAAATAAAACTTATAAAAAAATTCAACTCGACAGGCAAAAACATTTATTCAAAAGTTACAAAAGAACTTACCGCAAACGGTGCCTTAGTTATAAGAGTGGTAAGACAAAAACCTAATTTGCTTGCTTTCTCAAAAAAAAAAAAAAGAGAAGAAAAACCTTTCCATTGAATTTCCAAAATAGTCCAAAAATTGGCACAAACAGCAAAACTTAAGCTCATTCTGATCACAAATTACTTTTTTAGGAGAAGATTTAATTTTTAAAAATTAATATGAAAGTTAGTGTTGGAATTTTTGGTGTGGTACACCAACTTTGAGCCAATTTTAATGTGGGACCCACATGTCCATTTTAATGAGTCTAAGGTGTTTTGTGTTCTCCTCCATGAGGAGATGAAGAACTAGTATTTATTTGCTCAAATCTATGGAGGTTTGAATGAGATAATGGCTTCTAAAGTAGGTACCATGAGTATGGGTATTGGGTGAAACTAAATGTTTGTCCCACATTGATTTCCTATGGAAAAAGTGATGGGTTTATAAAGCTTAGGTTTGGAAGCCCTATACCCAAGTTTTTAACGGGTAGGAGACTTAGATAACCTAAGTTTCTCACTACACGCGTGCGCGCCTCCGCCGCCGTCCATCTGGTTCGGTTCGGGGCGGGTGTGGGTGTAAATTAATAATATTAAAAAGTTTGGGCCTTATAACTTCCATTAACGCTGAGAAGGGTTGCAACTCCTCTTAAGGGTGCGAATATTTCTATAAATAGAAATATTTCCCCTATGTTTTAATATATAGAAAATTACGAATTTTTGGTTACGGTTAATTAATTGTCTTTAATTTACCAAATTAAAATTCTGTTCATATCTACATGTAAAAGATTTTTGTGAAAATTTTTCTACTTTATTTATGTGTTTCTGTATGGATTTTCTGTATAAAAAATCTACAGTTTGACAGACTATTTATTATGTAGAAAATACTGTCGTTTACAATCATGCCATATTGATTTTATCAGAAACGATGTAGGTTTCTGTATGGAATTTAAGTCTTAATTCCGTATAGAATTAGACAGAAATTTCTATTTGATTTATCATTTCACATCATATTCATATTATACATGGAGAGAGTAGAATCAAAAGTTTGCATCCACTGGACCTGAATATTGTAGTGCTACTTATTCAGTGTCGTGATCATTTTATCTTAGAGATAGACGCCCGTTATCTTGGATATCTTGCATATGTGATTATATGTGTAGGATTAATAAAGTCAATTTTAATCATCAAATTTGGAAAGACTATATAGTCATATTTTATTTGGAAAAACTGTATATTTGGGCTTGAGTGCATTAAATTAAATTTAATAGCAAATCAGGCAATGGTGGTTTGTTTTAGTAATGAACAAATTAAATCTGAAATTATGCAATTGATAAGACCTAATTGTGTTAGTCTTTAAATTATAATTGCATGAAAAATGACATAAATTGCATAGAGAATGACGAGGAATCATGTAAATTATTTTGAACTTTATTTGTATAAAGATTATCAAAATAATTATTGTTAAAATTTTGTGCATGTTAAGCATGATAAGTTGAATAATACATCTTTTAATGTATCTTATATGCTACATGTTGTTTGTCTTGCCATGCTTATGTATTTTTTGGTAAAAGCATGACTTTGTTGTTTTAGCAAACT
>BRYF01000018.1:3650312-3660312 GCA_030159135.1 Actinidia polygama
CAAATTTTTCTTTATAATATATTTACATTTATTTTTATTTTTTTAAAAAAATATGATCATGTCTGATTAATTTATTTTTTTATAATTATTTATTCATTGAGCCCTATAATATCAATAGTTCTAATCACATAATTCAACCGGAGGGATGGTATTACTGCTCTCACCACTATTCAAAATACAATACAATTATGTTTACTTACTCAATTGTACGTTATTCAAGTCTTAATTTATTAAAAATACATAAAATTTATTTAAAATAATAAAATAAGTCTCGTTTGCAACATTTTTTTTTGTTGATATTTTAATTAATTAGGAGTGATAATGTTCACAATGACGCATCGATAAACATAATTAATTGCATTTGTTGAAAGATGTATACCAGTGGGCCCACACCCCAGAGTGTTTATTATTGGCCTGGTCTATTCGATTTTATGATCTTTTATGAGAAGCCTATTTCAATAAGATAGTCCTTAAAACACGAAATTGCGTTTGAGAAGTTTTAATATTTTAAACTATCTATATCGTAAACTTTACCAAGGAATTTAATACTGTAATAAAATTATGTTCATTAGATATAATCTTAATAAGTTTATATCAAGATAAAAGGGTATAATTTTATGTGTCACATTCATTTATTAAATTATAAATTAATATTGAACAAGATCATTGATTTTTTACGGTTATAATTTTTACAAAGGAATCTACAATATGGACAGTTTGAATCCCCCCACTTGATTTTTTTTACTAAAAAATCTATATTTTTTTCTGGATTTGCTTGAGATAAATTTATTTTGAACGAGTGTATGAAAGTTTAATTGAAATAATTTTTTTTTATTATTTTATCTTTTAAAATTAAAAGTAAAAAAAATATGATTTTTTAAATATCCCAAACGCGGCCTTCCTTAGCTTACAGAGCTGGACAAAAAAGTTTAGATTTTTTTGTTTTTTTTGCTTTTCTGACTTTACTTTAGCTAAAATTGACTTTTTTACTTTTTTACTTAATTTTAGCTAAAGTAAAATCAGAAAATTAAAAAAATCAAAAAATCTTGACTTTTTTGATAGCAAACTTAAAAAAGTTTGACTTTTAAGAATTACCAAACGAACCGTCATTAAGGCTTGGTCTTGTAGCCTGATTAATATAAGACAATCTTTAATTTACCTGTTAATTTTACAATTGGTTCTTATAGTTTGATAAAAGTTTCACTTTAAACCTTATAGTTTTAATTTAAATAATTAAGACACTGCAATTTTAATATAATTTCAATGTAGTCCATCCGTCAATACATGTTATCATTTTGAATGGAAAGATAGAGAATGTAAAAATTCATATAGCCATTTTTTAGGACCAAAGTGAAGCTTTGGTCAAAACTCAAGGACCAATAACAGTAAAATTGTCATCTAAAAGGGGGTCATGTGAGTTTCACGTGCTGTTTTTTTGTCTAAATACTAACAATATTAAAGGAAGGGCTATATTGGAATCAAACTGAAACTTAGAGATTTTTAATTGTCTAAATTAAAACTATAAAGACAAAAGAGAAAAATTGGTTAAACTATAGGTACCAATGTTGAAATTTATCCTTAATGTACCAAATATGTATCCCTGAAGTTTAAAAAATTATCCTCTCAACCCCTGACACCACTTTTCTCCTTTTTTTTTCTCCTTATGAAATGATCAAAATGCCCCACATCTCTCTCTCTCTCATCCCTCCTCTCCCTCTATCCCTCTCTCTCTTTTTGCACCCTTTTATTTTTTATTTTTAATACCCTTTTGATTAATTTTTTTTAACAAAGAATAATTAATAGCTCTGATCACATAATTCAACTATAGGGATGGTAGTACTGCTCTCACCCCTATTCAAAATACAATATAATTATGTTCACTTGCAACAAGATGATTGTACGTTATTCAAGTCTTAATTTATTAAAAATACATAAAATTTATTTAAAATAATAAAATAAGTCTCGTTTGATAATGTTCACAATGACGCATCGATAAACATAATTAATTGCGTTTGTTGAAAGATGTATACCAGTGGGCCCACACCCCAGAGTGTTTATTATTGGTCTGGTCTATTCGATTTTATGATCTTTTATGAGAAGCCTATTTCAAAAAAATTAGTCCTTAAAAACACGAAATTGCGTTTGAGAAATTTTAATATTTTAAACTATCTATATGGTAAACTTTATCAAGGAGTTTAATACGGTAATAAAATTATGTTAATTAAATATAATCTTAATAAGTTTATATCAAGATAAAATGGTATAATTTTATGTGTCGCATTCATTTATTAAATTATAAATTAGTATTGAACAAGATCGTTGATTTTTTATAGTTCTGATTTTTACGAAGGAATCTACAATATGGACGATTTGAATCCCCCCACTTGGTGTTTTTTTACTAAAAAATCTCTATTTTTTTCTGGATTTGCTTGAGATAAATTTATTTTGAACGAGTGCATGAAAGTTTAATTGAAATAATTTTTTTTGTTTTATTTTATCTTTTAAAATTAAAAGTAAAACAATATGATTTTTTAAATATCCCAAACGCGGCCTTCCTTAGCTTACAAGGCTGGACAAAAATATCCCCAAACGAACCTCAATAGGTCATTAGGGCTTGGTCTTGTAGCCTGATTAATATAAGACAATCTTTAATTTACCTGTTAATTTTATAATTGGTCCTTATAGTTTGATAAAAGTTTCACTTTAAACCTTATAGTTTTAATTTAAATAATTAAGACACTGCAATTTTAATATAGTTTCAATATAGTCCATCCGTCAATACATGTTAACGTTTTGAATGGAAAGGTAGAGAATGTAAAAACTCATATAGCCATTTTTAAGGACCAAAGTGAAGTTTTGGTCAAAATTCAAGGACCAATAACAGTAAAATTGTCATCTAAAAAGGGTCATGTGAGTTTCACGTGCTGATTTTTTGTCTAAATACTAACAATATTAAAGGAAGGGCTATATTGGAATCAAACTGAAACTTAGAGATTTTTAATTGTCTAAATTAAAACTATAAAGACAAAAGAGAAAAATTGGTTAAACTATAGGTACCAATGTTGAAATTTATCCTTAACGTACCAAATATGTATGTGAGCACTGATTTGAAAATCGGACCGGATCAGACGGTTTAACTGGTCTAACCGGCAATCGGTCGAAAAAATGGTCCGGTTACCTACTAAAATCCATTTTGGTTAAAACCCGGTCAAACCCCCGATCAAACTGATAAACCGGCTATTGAACCGGTCAGTGAACGTGATTGAACCGTTTGATTGAGAGGTGTCTGACTTTTTTTGGGTTTAATCACACTTTAGACCCTCACAATTTTAAGTATAACTCACTTGACCCACAATGTTTAAATTATTGTAATTAACTCCCCAATTATTTTTATTTTTATCTATTATAAATAATTTATAACGTCACAGTTCAATTACGGTTCAATACCGGTTGACCCGACGGTTGAGCCGGTAATCCGTGACCCTGTGCTTTTTTCGATTTAACCCGGGTTCTGATTTTTAAAACATTGTATCTGAATTCAACTATGGTTACTAAAAAATGTCATATTTTACCGAGAGTAAAGAAAAAGCAATCTTTCACGAAGAAAGCACATATTTAAAAAAAAAAAAAAAAGGGATTCCTATTGTTAAGGCAATAAATGAGAAAAAATAACTATTCCACATATTTAAATGCTTGTTAAGAATTTTCTCGGCCGCCTCGGCCGCCGCCGCCGCCACCACCTACACCTACACCTACACTCTTCAATGCCTTTCCAGTGACTCACGGCCGCCAAATCTTCTGACTATCCGTCGTTTCTTTCATATATATATGTTAAAGTTTTCAAATATTTTTGACTGGTACACCATGAGTGAGAGGCTTTATAGCACGAAAATTACACAATTTATATATGCGAAAAAGCCGGAGTGAGAGCATGAGAGATCATCAACATTCTTGTTGGTTGCTATTTTTATTATTATCGTTATTATTATTTGATAGGTTGTTTAATGGGTGTTCGAGTGAGAATGCATTGATGACATGGACATGACCAAAATTACAGAGCAACAGTGTAAAGCCAAAGCACAGACTTCATATAAAAACTATACCAATGATGAAAAGAAAAGTGATAAAAAGCTTTCTTTTTTCTTTTTGGTCTTGAAGTGATAAAAAAAACTGTCCTTCAAAAGAGGAGATTTTTTTTGGATTTGGATTGCACAGTGCAATTCAAACTTCTGGAGATCTGTTTTGTGAAGATAAATACTGTAAGAAATTATTTTGATTGAATACAAATTAATATTTATTTTATAATTTAATAAATGAGTATGACACACAAAATTATATAATTTTATTGTGTTATAAATTGATATTGATAGACTATTAATCTGTATCCGATTAATTTGATTTTTTATAGTGTTATAATTCTTGACGATGTTTACAATATGAACAATTTAAGTTATCAAAATAGGCTCAAAACAAAGCCCAGAATAATTGAACTGCATATGTGTAGTCAAAAATTGGTCTTACGAGAAGCCTGACCCATTTTTTCCCCCTCAAATTTAAAATTTGAGTTTTTGAGTAAAATTAGCAAATTGTGAGCTTAACGTGAAGCCACCCTATACATCTAGGCCATTTATTTTATAAGACATTGTAAGAATATCATTTATATAAAAACTCAAGTTGGTAAGAGATAATTAATAATAACTTGATCGAATTATATTTATCTTAAAATCATTATACTCGGTCTATTTTTAAAACTATACATTGAAGAATATAATTTCTTATAAAGATTATCATCTTATTAATTGTCCTGAGCAATTCTAATTGTTTTGGGTGAGTCCAAAACATATCAACTTAACTATAAAACTTACCCCTAAATTTAGGATAACCTTGCAAATTGGTATCAAAAATCAAATACTGTTGTGGGCCCACGAGTGATCGAACGTCAGACGTATATGATGATGTGATGTGATGTGATGTGATGTGAATCATTTA
Organism: Actinidia polygama; assembly: GCA_030159135.1. Taxonomy (NCBI): domain Eukaryota; kingdom Viridiplantae; phylum Streptophyta; class Magnoliopsida; order Ericales; family Actinidiaceae; genus Actinidia; species Actinidia polygama. The sequence continues at coordinate 3,655,302 of BRYF01000018.1, forward strand.
GTGCGTAGACTATACTGACTACAACGTCCCTATATGCCTGCTTGATAAGTGTGATAGGATTGAGTGGATTAGTAATGAGGTGGGATTAGAATTGAGATTGATAATGAGTAGAGATTAGTAATGAGGGCAATAGTTTGACCGGTGTATTTGGTTTGCACGGAATTAGACAGTAGGATTGATAAATATCAAGGGTAATGTGATTTATAGTGTCCAAAAATTTATAAAATTTTTTCATGAAATTTCATGTTTACTCTTTAATTACACAAATATACAAATATCAAGGATAATTTTATCAATTTTAGCCCACGGAGTAGGGTGGTATTGTTAATACCATGTCCCCCGTGGTATTAACAATACCACAATTTAGGGTATTAATAATATTATCGGACTATTAGTCCGACCATTTATAAAGAAAATCAAACACATAATTAAGAGTCTCATGGACTACTAATCCCAATTCCCTCCCTCTACCCGGTTAACAAACCCGGACTATATTCTTCTTTCTTCTAGATTTTTTGTCGTTTTGACGTCCCTGCCCTTTCATGTGTTCCATGCATTGTTACAGTTATAATTTTTCTTTGGGTAAACTACATTAAGCATCCTAAACTAGGATCTATTTTTGAGTTGCAACCCTAATGTACAAACTCGGACACTTAGCCTCTTTACCTCAATGAATCCAAAATTCGAAAGACACTGTTAATTGGAAACTTTCACTTAACCTTTTTTCCCTTCGCATCATCATCAATTTTATTATTTTGTTATTTCTATTAACCCCTCTGATCTGAAAACGTGGAAGCCTCCACCATAACCACCCATCACCACATCCCCAAAGTCACCACCATTACCACCTAAACACCATCTCAAACCTAATCACTTCTCATCCCAACCCCCATAACCTCACCTCCCATTTCGCAATTAATTCAGTGCGTTATAAGGTCATGGAATTATAAATTTTAGGACTTATTAGGAGAAGAGGGAAGTGGCTGGTCGGTACTGAAAGGGGAACTAGTGGGAAGAGGCAAGTGACAAGAGGTAAGGTTGTTGTGGTAGGCACGACCAACGACACTAGTGTGGCGGGCGTTGTGTGGCGAGCAACGGTGTTAGCTTGATGCACATGAGCGTCGATTGACAGCTTTAGATTGTGGGCATGAACATCCACGGATGATGCTGGAGTGGTTGGCATCCATAGTGGCGGGTTATGTACCTGGATTTCGAGCTTTGATGCCTTTACGATTTGTTTAGACCCTTAACTTTCTAAGGCCATATTTAGTTGGTCATGTGTTGGTCACATGACAAGCTCCGGTCCAAAATCCCTAACAGCAGGGGTTTAGTGTAACAACTCAAGTATATTAAGGGAGTTAAGTGTTTGAGTTTATACGATAGGGTGCAACTCCAAAATAAGACATAGTTGGAGAGTTTAATCGCTTTTAAAAGAAATGGAAAAACCCTCCGAGGACACCCAAATTGCGATGGGCCTTAAGTTTGAGTGGGCCAGTTGATCGAAGCCCAAGGTTGTCTAAACGTTTAAGGCATAAGTTAATGGGCACCAGTTCAGCCTGTTCTGCTGAGCCGAACCAAAGCAATGAGCGACCACATAGCCCAACAAGTTAATCCTGGCTGTGTGAGGTCGTCAATCAATACAGCCCAATAGAAAGGCCCAGAGCCCAGAAAAAAGTCATTTTTTATGGATAAATTATCACAACATCCAATTCAGAACAATAATAGAACTCTAGGGTTGCAAACCATCGAGTCGAGCCGAGTACTGATTTTGTTCAAATTTAATTTAAAAATTATAGAACTTCAAAGACATGTTTAAGCTTTGTTTTGTTATTAGTCAAATCGAATCTCAAACGAACTCTTATCAAAATGATCATGAACCTAACTTGAGTATGCTATTTTTTATTTATTTATATATATACAATATAAGATTATCGAGCTGAATAGTTACATATTCAAGCTTGATTTAGAAATTTAGCAAACATCAAATTTTGTTCAAGTTTTATTTGATTAGGTAACGAAGCTATCTGATCAAATTCGTTACCTAACCAAATGATATGTTATGTAATGATAAAAAATATAAAGAAAATTAAAATATAAGACCCATATTTTTGTAAAGTTTAAGCATTATATTATGCTCCATCAATTGTACCAAATATCAAAATTCATTCATTATGCATGATTTGACAATTATATTTGTTTGTTGTAAGGAAGTTGATCGTGACGACATCGATCACAGTATCTTGATCTATAAAGCAAAGGAACAAATTCAGATATAGACGTATCACAAAGAGCTAGGTTACATAGTGGGACTCACACATCTATTTTATACAATTGCTCTCTACATTTATTTTATTTTTAAATTGAAACATTGTCATAAAAAAATGAAAAATTGACTTTCTTTTTTATTCTTATTATACAATTTTCCTAGAAATATCTAAACTACCCCTCTTAATTGGGAAAAGAAGTATAATTGTAGGAAAAAATTACAATATACACTCTTTATTTAGGGTGTATGATGCACATCCCATTTAATAACCATTAGGCGAGAAAATTTTAATTTTAATTTTTAAATAAATTAATATTTAATAATGAAAATTTGAATAGCATGTTAAACTTGCGTTTATGAATCGTATTTATTTTGTTATGAATTTTTATGGCAATTGTTATAAGATGTTTTGTTATGAATTCCATTGTATGTTTGATAAATTTTATGAATCTTTATTATTCTTTTATAAATTATTATGGATATACTTGTAAAAGTTTTATGAAAATTTGTGACTATGTTATGAATTAGAGAGGGTTCACCTATTAATTAAGGTGGGGTTCACGTATTAATTATAGTCGGATACACGTAATCATTAAAGTGGGATCCACATCGAAATATGTGTTTGTGCCTTTATAATATATTATGATTTAATTTTGAGTTATTCTGCTTTGATTGTGAATGATTATGGTTATTATTATAAATTAGTGTGACTTTAAATAATAAATTAGTTGCTTTAAGCATTAATTGCAGTGTAACCCACTAATTACAGTGGAATTCAGTTGTCAACTTGTTTTTATGAATTTTATTGGTTTGATTATGACTACTATTAGTTTTGTTATGAATTTTTGTGGCCATTATTATGAGATATTTTGTCATAAATGAATTTGTAATGAATTATAATGGTATGTTTGATAAATTCTTATGGATATAATTATAAACGTTTTATAAAATTTTGTGGCTATGTTATAAATTAAAAATTATTTTTATAAGAATTTGTGGTTAAATTATATTTTAATCTAGTTAAATTATAAAATGGTCGGTTTGACCATTAAAAAATGATGATGCGGCGCAATCTTAATCACACAATAAATGTAAATAGTGTGTAATGTGTATTATAGTATTTCTCAAAATTCTAAGAACATGATTTATTTAAAGTTCAACTTGTAAACTTTACTGTAAAGTCTGTGGCCTATGAGCCCACTCTATACCCTTCACGATGATTTGAATCATTCCGCACAATTGGAATATTATCGTGATCAGTTATTAACACTTACATAATTGAATCACATAAAAAAATTTATGGTCTATTACGAACAGGGGCGTAGCCAGAAGAGAAGTTCAGTGAAGTCAAAATTATAAAATTTTAGGATAATAATATATATTTTTTTTCACTGGGATCAAAGTAGTATAATTTTTCTTTATTGGGGTGACAGTGTAAGTTTTATGTGTACTAAAAATGCATTTTTTTTAGTGGGGTCAATTGACCCTACTTGCCCTAACCTACCTCCACCCCTGATTACAAAAATCAAAATAGCAATTAACATGAAAACAATTCGGTTAATTGGTTACTTATATCTGATAAAACTGATTTTTTATATGGATAATCTCCCCAACAAGTCATACGCTATGGATGATTTGAATCATCAATGTTTGGTTGAATCTTCATTCTGCCAAATTTTTGTAAAACTTTAGAAGGGAAGTTTGATATTAAGTGTTAAGGTAGTGAAGTTTTCTTTTATCAACAAAAATGATTAAAAAAAAAGTAACTTTATTAACTCGAATAATATTAAAAACATTACATCGAGATGAACAAAATCAAAATGGAATAGGCCTAAATAACATCAAAGGATACATTACAACTATGTTGACACCTATCACAACGTCAAAACATTACATCGAGATGAACAAAATCAAAATGGAATAGGCCTAAATAACATCAAAGGATACATTACAACTATGTTGACACCTATCACAACGTCAATCATATGCTTAATCATGTACTTAATCAAGACTGAACAAGACAGTTAATTTTTAGCGAGCAGTCAAAAATAACATAAAAGGATACATCCATTTTATGTTGGCACCTATCACAACTCCAATCATATGCTTAATTATGTGTTTAATCAGGACTGAACAAGGCAATTAATTTTTAGTGAGCTATCAAAAATAATAGAAAAGGATATATTCCTACTATATTAACACATATCATAACGCCAATCATATGCTTAATTATGTGCTTAATTAGGAATGAACAAAGCAATTAATTTTTAGCGAGCAATCAAAAATAATAGAAAAAGATATATCCCTACTATATTAACACATATCACAACGCTAATCATATGCTTAATTATTTGTTTAATCAGAACTGAACAAGACAATTAATTTTTAGTGATCAATCAAAAAAGGATAACAATCTACATTCAGACTAATATCAATTTCAAACATCGTAGTAAATATTATGTAGTTGGCACAAGTGTAGAGAGTATTGTTGTAAATTTGCATAGTAAAAATAGAAGATTAAGTGCAAACATCATCATCTTAGACCTAGTTTGGGCTATGATTTTTTTTTTTGGTTATCTGATTTTTTATTTTAGTGATTTTTTTTCCTTCTTTCGATCAAAATTTTATAGTTTTTTTTGAATTTTTTGACGAAAGGAGTCCGAAAATATAAAAAATTCATCTATTTTGAAAAAAAAACTTACTAAATAATTTTATTTTTTTTTGTCAAAAATATTATTTTTGGTC
>BRYF01000018.1:3682812-3685312 GCA_030159135.1 Actinidia polygama
TTTTTTTGGGAAATAATTTAATATCCTGGAGTACTCGCAAGCAAAGGGTCATTGCTCGATCATCCACCGAAGCAGAGTATCGAGCACTAGCAGCAACAACATCCGAAATTGCTTGGCTCATTTCCTTGCTGTCCGAATTACATCTACCGATCTCCAAACCTCCAGTCATTCTATGCGATAATATCGGAGCCACTCAACTCAGCTTGAACCCAGTAATGCACTCCAGGATGAAGCATATTGCCATTGATCTTCATTTCGTCCGAGATTATGTAAACAAAGGTCTACTTGATGTTCGGCATGTTTCAACTCATGATCAACTTGCTGATCTCCTCACCAAGGCACTTCCAAAAGCTCGTTTTCATTCACTAAGATCCAAGATTGGCGTCCTCAATGGCACGACCGTCTTGCGGGGGTGTATAAGAGATAATGGACAAAAATCAAATTTGAAAAGATTGCCATCTTCAACTACATGATCTTCTACTGCTATGGCCAACGTGATTAGTGCAGAAAAATCCTCCAGCAATTAGTGCAGAGTTACCTAAACTGTTGTGCAGATTTTTAGCTCCTAAAATCTTGCTTTTCCGTTACATTGTACAGCAACACTTGTACCTATTAATAGTGATCTCAAATACAAGAAAATATACTCTAAAAATTATTTCCTCTTTTACCCCCCGGAACTGCCCCTGGAAATAGGCGAGTCTTTCGCTGCAGGGATCGATGTAGAATTTTAACTTCAGGCTAACAAATATATGTCCAATCAATAAATTCGTAACGAACGTTTGAAATTTTTAAAGAATCATAGGAAGCCAGGTATTGCATTTTTCAAAAAATTATCGGGAAGAAGAATCTATAGAACTTGAACATATTAATAACTAGTATGACTAGAATAAGGAAATTTTTCAAAACTTTGAGGTTACGATTGCTTTATAAGTCACTTATGAGTCCATCTAATGTTTTGTTGTACGTAGGTATCGCTTTTGTTTAAGAAATTTGGAAATTTACTTGGCACGCAGGCTTGAAGACACGGGAGAAGTTGATAAACTTAGGGTCCAGAAATTTCTATTTGTGCCGAAAACCTACAACCGCTGCCAGTTCAAATTGTTCAAATGAAGCAATAATCGCTGCAGCCTGTACCTTCCCATTGACTAATTTTATGGATTTCTTGCTTTAGCTTGTAAACCTCTTAGGGCAAGAGTTTTATTTAGTCGATTGACAAAGTTCGTTGGAAAATTTCAAAAATATTCCCTATAGTTTTCCTTGATTTTGATTTTGCTTCTTACATTTTCAAAGCTCGTGATTTTACCTTGTATTTTATCTTTTTTGCCTAATCAATCCAATTGATAACAGATGTTAGGTTTTCGAATGGATTTGCATACATGACCGATATGTAACCTCATTTGATAACAATTTATAAAGAGATTGGGCAAATTACAATGAGATTTGGGTGATATATAGTGAAAATTGAGTGAATGAGAAAAAAAGTCGATTTTGTTCCTCAAACGATGGTACATGGCACGTAAGTGTAAAAATTATTCCAAAAACATAATTGGCATTATCAATTGGATTGGTTAGGCCAGAAAATCAAAATATAGGGTTAAAATTGTTGAATTTGAAAATAAAGGGATAAATATTGCAGGTAGGTAAAACTATAAGGACTATTTTTGTAATTTGAAAGGCTGTGTTTTGGATCAATGATTTGGTGTGAAAAAAAGAAAAAGAAAAGAGAGAGATGATTACGATTGGATCATCTAATTTTTTTATTTTTATTTTTTTCCCCTTACCTAATCCTTAATCTGAATTCAACCTTAAAAAAGGCCTACAAACATAGGGTGATTCTTAGAGCTAGATGTTATAGGTCCAAATGTTTCATTGATGGGTGCTATATGGGTAGTGCTATGGGTACAATCATATAGCACCCCAAATGAACACCACATGAGGTGTTGCATTTGAATTGGCTGGGTGTGGGGTTCACCCTGTCCTTTCACCTCACACCCAACCAATCCAAATGTAACACCTCATGTGGTGTGTATTTAGGGTGCTATATGGTTGTACCCATAGCATTTTCCGTGCTATATATAGTCAGTCACTCAGCTCTCTTGAACTGATGTGTCGGTGGCGATTATAAGTCACATCAACTAGCAATGAATTATTGTACCTCAAAAAGAGTCTTTTGTACCTTATGGATTAGATGGGTGTAAAGAGAAATATATGATTATTATTAGAAACTCCCCAAGAGAGAGGGGGAAAAAGAATAGCTCATTTGACAAAGTAAAGAACAAAAAAGAAAATGTGAGAAAATGATAGTTTTAATTAACAAAAAAACAGGAGTTATTGATTGTTATCAATATAAAAAATCTAGGGTTTTTAGCCGATTAAATTAAAAAATCAAGATTTAATTTGTTGCATGCATAAAACTGTAGGCTTGTATATGCAATTTGTTGTGCTCAAAATGAATCACCGATCACATGAATAGAAATTTACGTGGTTCAGCCAATAATGC
>BRYF01000018.1:3700312-3702812 GCA_030159135.1 Actinidia polygama
GATGATAGAATAAATATAATCAGAGTTGAACCATACTTGGTTTATTCGTTAGAAAAGGAAAAAATAACGAATTCCTTTTTGAGGTTATCAAACTGATGTATCATTTATCATGCATGTCTCGTATTCATACCCACATTTTAGGGAATTTTTTTTAACTCTTCTGTTAATGAACAATTGAATAACTGATATAAAAGTATCATTCAAATTTTTCTTATGTCATATGAATTCATCTTTAGGAATACTATTGGCAGCTTAAAGTCTTTGACTAAATCACACTACCCTTCCCTACGCAAACTTTTCCCATGAAAGTTAAAGTTCATGTTTTACATAGATGTGGGGATAATTTTAGGTTGACAGTTTAATATAATATTGAAACATGTTATTGTATTTGACTTATATTTCTCCCAAGTTAACTAATGGAACAAGTTGTTGTCTTTGACTTGGGTTCGCCAAAACTTCTTATGTAAGAAAAGTTAACTATATAACATTAGACGTCGAGAGGGTATTTGTTGTAACTGGAATTACGTTAAAAGTTGATTATTTAAATGTAGAAATTGAAAATTATTAAAATAGAGCTTGGCCGACGATGATTCGAGCCCAGATAGGCCCGACTACCCGACCCACCACCGGCTCACCATGTTTGGATTTCGAAGAAAACTAGGTGGATAAAAACAAGATGATTGTAATCAATAATGTAAACAAACCCTAGAGAATATAGAAGTTCAAGAGATCAAGAGAGATGGAAATATGGATGAAAGAGTTGACTCAGAAAAAAGCAGAAGTAGAATTCCCTTAAAACCCCTGTCTGACCTAGTTAAAATATCTCAGTTTTTTTTTTTTTTGGCTAAAATATGAAAAATAAAATAAAAAATATTTTTTCTTATTTAAGATGGCTAAAAGATCAGTAATGGCCCGAGTTTACTAAAAGTTTTAGGTGGCCTTAAAAAACTAAGCTAAAAAATCATCCATGCAACCAAGAAAATCAATCCAAATGGGAAAAAAAAAACTATGTCTTTTTAGTTAAACTAAAACCAAAACTAAAACTAAAACTAAAACTAAACTGAATGAGATTAGAGGGTAGTGAAACCATTAATTGTTTAATTAACCAACTTCCGAGTGTCTATTGACCGAATCTCGATGGTGATTGTGGAGCAAGACTTACATGAGTTCTAATCATTGGGTAAGAGTGTATATGACCTCTTCTCAACAAACATTAAATAGGAAGAAATAGTTCAACTCTTTCAATTTACTCTCGTACGTCTCTAATTTTCATTTTAATGCAATTTAGTTTTGTGCTTAGGCTGTTTTATAAAACCGAAGATGAAAATTGAAAATTAAGTATTGAAAATTAATTATTAATTTTTTTTAATCTAAAAAATTATTTTGTAAAGATTTAAATGCTAAATTAAAATAAATTATTTAGTATGTACAAGGTGTTAAAACGTAAAGTTTATTATTTTCTAAAATTTACTATTTTCTAAAACTTACTGTTTAAAAAGAAGTGGTGATAGTTTGATGACAACAGTGCTAGTAGTTGTCATTCCCACGGAGTGGTGCTAGTGTAATTTAGAGATGACAATAAACCTTGCATCTGCCCCCGTCCCAATTGGGACAAATATCCGCATGTTTTTACAGGGATGGGGTGAGAATGGGAAAGTATGATTTTTTTGGGAATGGGGCATGAATGGTTTTACAGGCCTTTGTCCCAACACCCGCCCCGTTAGAGTAATATATATTTTTATTTATTATATTTTGTATTTATTTAATATATATATTGTATTATTTACTAATAATAAATCTTAAGTATATAAAGACATAAACAACTAAGATTTTTTTTACTAAGTGGAGTTATTCATTATTTATTATGTTAGTTTTTTTTCTTTTTTTTCCTTACATTTGAAAGAAAATAATTTCTAGTTAATGAGGAAAAAAATAAAAAAATAAATGGGGAACAGAGAAGAAATTCGATCTCTGTAAGGGATGAGATGGAGTGGTCAATTTAATTATGCCGAGATTTGGAGAGGGGTGTGAATGAATGTCTATTAATAACGGGGATAAAGATAGAATTTGAAACATTTGTCATGTTGCCATCATTGGTGTAATTTGAAATCCATACTTATCTAAATGGAATGTGAAGTCATGTTTGATAACTTATTTCAATTAAATGGTATTACGAATCTAATTTCAATTCATTTAAATTAATAGTCTCACAAAATTGGATTAGTAATACCAACCTAATTTTGATTTTTTTAAGATTGTCAATCTCAATAGACTGTTAGTCTATAGTTTAATTTTTTGTACTATAACATGGTCCAAGTAGCCCATAAAAGTGAAATTCCACCATTTCACCGTCAAAACCGGTTATCGAACGTAGGGGGAAGGTTTTGATGATTCATGATCACGCTTTAGCAAATTCTTAGCTAGAAATTCTCCCATCCATCTTCTGTTCATCTTGTAAATGAAATTTCTCAACTCCATTTTGAAATGGTCATTGGCAACT
>BRYF01000018.1:3717812-3720312 GCA_030159135.1 Actinidia polygama
AAAAAATAAATAAAAAAGAATTGAATTATAAAAATGAATAAACTGAGTATAGATAAGAACAAGCAGTTTTTTAATTGCATTTTGGTAAAATATGATGATTAGAACAATGTAACAATGATGCACTTCAACACTATTTTCCCCCCTCTTTTTTCCCCTTTTATTTAGAGTACATCAGCCTGCACACACACAAAAAATCATTTGGTGGTAGACTTCGCAAAGAGATCGTCTCTAAAAAATGAGATTGATCAGATATTGATAGCTATATGATTAGATCACGTTTGTCATTGAAAAAAATAAAAATAAACGACGGTTATGGAATAAATCGAGTACAGATCATGTGACTACCGATATTTCATAAACCTAATTTTTCTTTGTAAGGATAATTTTGTCGGAGAACCTTACAAATTGAATGATTGGATCATATTAGCCAACCCCAAGAGGGTCCCACCAGGGACGGACGCATGATTTTAACCTGTGAAGGCAATTATATAAAAAAAAAAAACTCGAGGTAGTGACCTTATATAATTTAAAAATTTTCAAACGAATATTATTGTAATAATGGAGTTTTTTTTTTAATTTTGAGATAACGGTCGTCCCCTGCCTCCCTCCCTCAGTCCATTCTTTGGGTTCGACCATTACTCACGGAAATAAGTCACAACACCCCACCCATTTTCTTTTGAAATGGGCTTTAATGTCACCAGCACGTATTGGTACCATCATATTCACTTTAACATTGATATTTTTTTGTATTTTGAGTCATACAATTGTTTTAAAAGTTGAGTCGTGACATTATCATAACCACTCAGACAATGATATTCATATACATACATGCACGTGTGCATCTATGTGTAAGATGTAGTTAGAGTTGTAACAAGTCTAACTACATCATCTCACATAATAGTGGATCCCACAGTATATAGAACTCACTATTAGATCCAAATTTCTTGAGAGAGTTGTGGTTGATAATACCCATTCTTTGAGAATGGATATGATTAGAACTATAACTTGTAGTTGTTGTGTGCTTATAATTGTCCAGTTCTGGAAGCATATATATGCACCTTTGATTGATACTTGGATTGAAGGGGGATTTGACCCATATGGAAAATTGTGTACTTGGAAGTGATAAGTCAATTGAGCTTCAATCAGTTCGCTAAGTGATGCATTAGTGGGTGACACCAATAGTGGCTTAGGTACAATTAACATAATAACATTTATGGTTGTTGGAGAGAATATGTCAAAATGTTGATGGGGAAAGAAATAGATGTGTTTGTTGGAGAGAATCAAGTCCAAGATATAGTAAAGAGCCCTACGATTGATAAATTATTCAGTGCTTAGAGTAAATTTTAGTGGTACTCTAACTTAGAGTGATTGATTTAAACCGTGTAATTCATTACTTTTTTATCTGAATTATAATAAAGACGTGGAGACGTATTATTTATTAAAGGGTGTAAAGCAATGCCCTATGAGCGCCGGATAATCACTCCTTCTAAGTCAGGAATAATTAACCAAATGATAGGTTGAGTCATTTAACAATCATTCATATCTATCAAATTGGTTGCTCAACTCACTTTATTATTTTCAAAAAGTTATTAAAAAAAACATGAAAAGAGAAATACAAGTACAAGCTTCTCTTTCTCAATGGATCTATCAAATTTGGTTTGCCAACTATGCAATTATTAAGTTTCAGTCTTGAGAGCAGTCATACTGTGCATGTTATGCCCAAAATTTGGTTTGAGTCAATTTTTTTTCTTCCAAGACACTTATTAATGGGTACTAACTGTACGTCACTTTAAACGGGATTCACTCAAATAATACAACAAAGAGATTAAAATAAGTGAGAAAAGTCAATTGATTTCGGCTTAAAAACTGTTCATATTGAATTTGAAGGTTTATTTTTTGACTTCGGTTTTTCTATTTTGAAAGTTTTTTCAGGCTGTTTGATACAGCTTCTATTTATGTCTTATGAATTAAATAACTTAATTTTTTAAATAAATAATAAATAAACTGTTAGAATTCCGTTTTGATTATTTTTAAAATTTTACTATTTTATAATTAATTTTTAACATAAGTTTAGTCTAATGGGCTTCTTGAATGTGGGGCAAAAACTGTAGAGTCAGATTTGTGTAACGATGTCTTATGACATGACTATTCCAGAGCACAAAATTCTGAGATATGGGCCGACATCGGGCCCATCTTTTGGATCACCAAGATCCTGGGCCGCCACTATTAACAACTTGAGTTATGAGGTCGGTGTAATGAATTAGGCCCATTTTCGGGTAAAAGTTTTATTGGTTTATTGGTTTTTGAGTTTTTTTATTTTATTTTAGTCAGATTTTTTTGCCTTTTGATTAAAATTTTATATTTTTTTGGTTCCTATGAAACTGAAAATATAAAAAGAATCATCTAATTTGAAAAAAAGTTCATTAAAGATGATTTTTTAAAATATTTTTTAGTGGTTTTTTTTCTCCGAATAAGATAAAAAAATTTATATTTTCAAACT
>BRYF01000018.1:3745312-3747812 GCA_030159135.1 Actinidia polygama
TATAAGTAGTGACGTGGAAGCACATTCCATTTTTCACAAGGGAAAATGAAGTTTATTCAGATGCCAATAGTGCATGCGACATGCGGCGTTGGGGCAAATGAGTCTTTTCACATGCCAATAGTGCAAGAGACATGGGACGTAACTTAACTAGTCGTGGGTAGCAGAAGTAGCACGACCAGAACGTACGTAGTCGTGGAAGCACGAATTCGGGAATTATTATGTTTTTCTGGATAAATTGTAGAAAAGGTTCCTGTAATTTTTTTCATCCACGATTTTGGTCCCTTTATTTTTAAATATTCAAATTTTAACTTTATAGTTTTATTTTCTTCCCGAATCAGTCCTTATTCTAATGATCAATGTGTTTATGGTAATGATCATTTGAGGGAAAAAATCTACTTTTTTCTCCTATTTTAACCCAATTTTCATTATAAATCATCCAAATTCTACTGTAATTTATCCAATATCCAATTCCCGTCATCAAATGAGATCATAAGTGGGGCATGTGTTGCAAATCCATCTAAAAATCAAATTTGAATTCATGCGATTTAAAAGTATATGTACCAAAATCAAAGTTGAAGTAAACTACAGAGACGATTTTTACAATTTATTCTTTTTTTTTTTTTTTTTAAGAAAGCAGTGCATTTAAAAACTGTTCGTAACGCCGACTCGTTTTCGACAGACACACAAGTAACGTCGCCGGTACTGCTGTCACGAAGAAACACTAGCACGTGGGTCCCACTGTCTGACGATCACGTGCATTGCTCTCAGAAAACACGTTCGACGGTTGGCCAATAACTGATCGTCACACCGACTCCTACGTGGCGCGTTTAAAAATATTAACTAAAATAATGTAATTTTTTTTTTTTCACGTCTGCTCCAACAAAGCGATGTCTCTCTAAACTATAAGAAAATAATTAATAAACAAATATAGTGTTAAACCCTACATTGCAGTGGATCTTATCCATTATTTTTGGCTTGAAACGGAGAAGACGAGACGTCTCAAGTGGTAAGTACTAGTCTCTTTGAGACTAAATATCCGGTCATTTCTCATAAAATTTGATGTTTTAGACCATTTAAACGAGAGTAAACTACACTCAAAGTTAAGTATGTATGCTTGTGTCACTTTCATTGTGTAAGTCCGTGATTTACTAAAATTAATCTCAAGAAGTCACCCTTAGCATTTGGCCGTTAAATTTAAATTACAAATATTAATATTTACTTTAGTATTTAAATGTAATTATTAGTGCAAGAAGCATATACTTGTTAAATAACAAAGGCCAACAAAGCATCCAATTTACAATACTAAGATGATAATTCCTTCATTATCAATCCGTTCGGATTACTCATCTTAAATGATCGTATTTATATATTATTTCGTTATTAATTCAGCTAACTAGACGTGACGCTTGGATGAAATTAGGTCACCATTGGTTTTCAAAAATTTTTACTATACAAACCTTTTTTTTCTATTTGCTCACAACTTTATACATTTTCAATTTTAGATTTTCTCCAACAAGAAAACATGAAAAAATATAAATTTTTTTTGAGATACTGATTTTCTTGATTTTTTGGATACTTTTTTACGAGTTATTTTTTGGTTGTAGTAAAAAAAATTATTGTTTGATCAAAATTTTAAATTTTTTTAGTTTCTCTTGGCGAGAGGAGACTAAAAATATTTAAAAATTATTTAATTTTAAAAAAAAATCACTAAAGACGAAAAAAATCCAATTGTTTTTTGTTCAAACACAAAACAAAATTAAAAAACCAAAAACCAAAAAAATTATTATCCCAAACAGGGCATAAAAATATGAAAAAACTTAAAAACCAAAAAACTTAAAGATATTCACCTTGTCTCTGCACGATCTGGCCACGTGGCGGGGGCGTGATTTAACTGTAGCTGTCGTTAGTGTCCGTTAAATCCGACAGTTAAGTACCGCAGTTTGACGTTTGCATAGGCTTCGAATGTTTGGCGCGAACTCAACGTCAGATCATCCCGCCAAATATGACGGTGGGGGCCATTTATCATCAATACGACAAACCAATAAAAAAGAGCAAGACGTGGGGACCACATGTGGTTGTGGTGCACTGATGGTGGCTTTTCGCACCGACGAAGGGTTGTGTTATTATGTACGAGGAGGTCTGTAGTGGATACACGTCAGATGACAGCTCATTCCTCCGTCACAGATCCCTCACTTTTTCCATATTTTCTCCTTTAGGCTAAAACTATCAACTTGTATCTACAACTTTGGTTTAGTTTTCAATGTGACCCTAAAGCTTTTATTTTGTTTTTATAGTCCCCAATTTTCATAATTAAATCAACATAATACATTAAGGTCTCGATTTTTGTCGGAATGGACAAGGAGTCTCCGTACTAGTAATCTTCGGACTCCTTGGCCCCGAATAAATTGTCCGACTTAATCTATCATGTAGTCGTTTATTTTGCTACCGACAAACCCTTGGATAAGTGGTAGTTCAGTCTTGTCCCATGTGCGTTTGCCAA
>BRYF01000018.1:3795312-3800312 GCA_030159135.1 Actinidia polygama
TTTAAGTTCTTGGATCATAATTGACTTCATTAAAATATTCACTAAAGTTCTCATTCTCAAGTTCTTCACTGACATTTGTATTTTCAATTTTAGCATTCTCACTCCCAAGTTATTCATTAACATTTTAATTTCTTTCATTGACACTTTGACTCCCATGTTCTTCATTGATATTCTCAATAGTTGACTTTTTTTTGGGTATAATTTTCAAAAAAAAAACAAACTATTAAGATCTTCTTCCTGATATTTAGTTAATTCTTCTATTTTTTTTCTTTTGTCTTTTAGTATGTCCAGAATCTTGCTTAAATTTCATTTCAATCAATATGATCAATACATATATAATATATTTTCACAATCAAATCTCTACATATAATTTAACAAATTTTAAATTAAGGCCCTTTCACGTGCCCCCAAAATTAACACAAAATAACGTAAATGAAAAACAAAAAAGTTTCAATCGAAACTTGCATGGTGACTCAAAAAACTAGAACTATATTCTCTATAGAAGAATAGCAGATATACAAGAGGAAAAAAAATATTTCATGAATAGAAAGAAGTACATACCAGATTAATGGATTACAATAATAGTGATGAAATAAATTCAGCATTCAATCTTCCGAAGAAAAAAAAAAGAACAAAAATCAACAAAGGGTAATAAAAAATTAATCAAAGAAAATAATCATGTAAAAAAAATAGATTTTCATCTTTCTAATTTGATCGCCATCTATTATTCGTTAGAGATTTGGATTCTAGATGAAAAATGGAGAAATAGGCCAAGAGGCTAAGCTAGAGTTCTCAAAAGTCAAAAGTAAATTATATGGAAGAAAGATGCCAAAAAGGAGTCTTGAAAAGTGAAGATGCTAGGGTTTTCAAAAATCAAAAGACAATTTTCTTCTTGTAATATTAGCCGACCAAAAAAAAAGAAGACAAAATCATATTCTACATTTTTTTGTGGTTCCCCCTTATGGCCTAAGCCTAAAGCTCTGGCTTTGGTTGCTTTAGGCTTATTGTGTCTCTCTCTATACTTATTGTCCGAGCTTAGACATGTGTTGTCACCGGATTATCGCTTTATAGTAAGTTCAGTCAACATCTTAACGCAATAGCTCGGTCAACAAACTTATCCTAATAGAGTTTTTCAAATCAAGCTTTCAGGTCAAAGGGTTGAATACACGATAAGTCTCATCTGCCACCCACATGCTTAGACTCAAATATTTGTGATGCGATGGATTAACTACCAACTATGCTTTAGGATCATAATCAGGTTAGCCGTCTATTTACTGCGCGTTCTTACACGCGCTATAAAAAGGGGACATGTACACCACTCTCACTCTCACTCTCTCTTTTCACTTTCTCTCACTGAGAACCCAGAGAGCTAATAATCATTTCTCTTGCTCTCTTCTTTTATTTTATTTAGTTACTTACTTGAGTGTTAGAGAGTCAACCTTGGAATAACTCCGGATAATCCTTCTTTTATTGTCTTGCAAATTTGCCCGAACAACATCAAGTCACTAAGAATTACTTGTCAACTACCCATTTGCCCACACCTTTCCAGGAGGTAAGTCCTGGGCTCAAGTTTCACCAAGACTCCGGGCATAAAGGGTAGTTGCAAAGGGCGGACGTCAGGTACACGAGCTAACCCTCGGAGGTATCGCGTTCGATTCTTGATTGCTGTGTCGACATCCTGAGGTGTGAAGGTCTAGCTGCTCAGGGATACATAGATTAGTCTGGGCGTGAAACCTTTTGAGGGCATGAAACCGTCTGGATATCGCCTGGGACACTGTGTGAATAATCAAAAAAAAAAAAAAACTACCCATTTGCCCTGCATTGGATTTCTTTTCATTCTACATCCCGCGCTTGTATACTAGGTGTATGTGTGTAATGAAACTAGACTTCTGAGTGGTTCGATCGATTTTGATCCATCACGGAAATTGATGTGAAGATTCGCTGAAAAAGTTGCTCTCTCTCTCTCTCTCTCTCTCTCTCTTGAAACCCTGCGCAAACATAGCCTCCGGGTGGGCTCAAAAACCTATCTAGGACACTATGTGATTAATCAAAAAAAAAAAAAAAAAACATAGCCTCCGGGTTTTGATATTTCCACGGCACCAGTGCTTTAATGGTTTTGAGTACATAAAAGGTACTTGGTAATATCATGCTACAGAAAATGCTAGCTGTTCGATTGGATATTAATCGCATCATAAATATTTTTGGTGACGTCATAATATGATGATACGACGTTCACAAATTTCGTACCCGACCGGTCGTGTTTGGAGATTCATTTTCTCTTGGATTGAAAATTTTATTTATGCAAAAATTAAGATTCCTTACCACTCTTAGTCAAGCGATCTGATCACTTTTATCTGGGTGGTATACATGATTTTTGGAGTGGCCACGTATTTTTATTAATTTACATGCTATTAAATATGTAATTATTATTGTTTTATTAGCCTTTTTTTATATAAAATATAATTTTTTATTAATGAACTCTGTAAAAATTGAGTTACATAGCACTTGTAGTTGAGCGATATGATCACTTTTATCTCGGTGATATACATGGTTTTTGGAGTGGACATGTAATTTTTTTAATTTACATGCTATTCAATTATGTAATTATTACTGTTTTTTTAGTTTTTTTTTTAATACAAAATATGATTTTTTTTTATTTATTAATGGACTCTATAATATGAAATCTTTAGATCACCCAAAAAGAATTGGGTAGGATAATACTTTAGTACTTGGACTAAAAAATTGAAATTTAAATACCTATTCCTTAATATAAATATGATTGGTAAAATTGATAATTTAAATTTAAATCGCCCCAAAAAGAATCGGGTGGAATCACAACTTGCCAATTGAACTAAAAGATTCAAATTTATACTTACACTCAATGCACTTGTTTGACTTGCAATAAGCATGAAATCAACTTGCAATTGGTCTCGCAAAAAGTTACACTCTCTGAAAATTATGATTATAAGTTCTTGAATGTGAGATCGGATTGGGAATCCTCTAGACAGTGAAGGAGGTTAGGGTTTGGGCTAAGGGAATGCGGGGTGAGGAGTGAAGACAAAGGTGGTGGTCCGGAGGGTAAGAAATCATCAGGTGGTAACAATGGGAGCTGGGTAGTGTTGTGGTGGCCGTGAATGATGGAAATGGCATTGGGCATGGCTGTGTTGGACTGTGACAACAATGACTATGGAGGAAGGAAGAGATCGAGAGATAAAATAAAGAAGATTACCAATGTATTAGAAATTTTCCTTGTATTAAAAATTTTCCTTGAATAATATTACTCATGTATCGAATCACGAGGAATAATGCTACTCGAAAGAGGATTTTCAGTCTTGATCCTTGATTTCTGCGAGCCAAACACGTCCTAAATGTTTTCGGAGGATTTTCCGTCCTGTGATATGTTATTGTTATCTCAAATGACTATGATTTCAACCAGAGTAATTCAAACATCAGACATTTTCAAGGTATTGCACCAAAAATTGGACTGGCACTGTAGGGGCATTGAAAATTAATAAAATTTGAAGCTAAAGCTAAAATATATATATTTTTCCTTTTGAATAATTATTTTTAAAAAATTTATATAAATAATTTTTTTAAAATAAATTATAAATAGAAGTTGAAAAAATCCCTAATTGCTGTTGAATTTACTAAAAAATCCAGTCCAAACGGGCAGTGAAAAATCATGCCGAACTGGTAAAAAAATTAATTTTTTTTTATAGCCAAAATAAAACTAAAAAATTTATGCCAAACGGGCCTTAGATGGGCAAGAAGGTATGATTTGGTGGGCCTTTATGCCAGTCTTCATTTGTGTTCTCTTGTTAGAAAATTGGGATAGTAATGTTAGTCCATGGCCCACTCTTCCAGCCCAAAGAGTTTGGCAATCTCTTCTGCTTGTGGGGCTGCCCATTATAGTCATGGTGTCTGATTAAGCAGTTTTAAGTCCTGAACTGACAACTGATAACTTCGGCTAGCCCAAGTCTAGTCCAAGCCCAACAATAAGCCCTTATTTCGGATAAATTGCAGCTTTAGATAGATTATTTTTGTATTTAGAGATTTTTTTAATCTTTTAATTATTCACAGAGGAATCAAAAAGTTAAAAAAAATTACAAAAAATTAAAATCCAAATGAATCTAGGTGAATTTTTCTAGACATTCTGAAAAATTCACCTGGATTAATTACAATTG
Organism: Actinidia polygama; assembly: GCA_030159135.1. Classification (NCBI taxonomy): domain Eukaryota; kingdom Viridiplantae; phylum Streptophyta; class Magnoliopsida; order Ericales; family Actinidiaceae; genus Actinidia; species Actinidia polygama. The sequence goes on from BRYF01000018.1 coordinate 3,799,497, forward strand.
GAAAAGTAAATTTTTTTTGACTAAAACGTAAAAAAAAAAATTAATATATACAAAAAAAATTATGAATCAAAAAAGTAATTTTTTTTTACCAAAATGTAAAAAAATAAATAAATTAATAAATACAAAAATTGTAAATTATCCGAAACATGACCTCAGGCATTATCCAAAATGCCATCATGAGCATGCAATTGTACACTGGAAAATACCTGCAAAATTATTTATTCAAGTTCTTACTGTTACTTCTGGTCTCATTATATAAGTGGCTATAATATACCCCCAAAATGATTTATATGGTGCACTCAAGTATAAGATTACCACAATCGATCGTAGCAAAAAAACTCACAAAAGATTATAGCATTTATCACAATGACTTGTAACACACTATTTTTTACTATTTATAAATACGCACATCCCATAACATTCACTACACCGATCATAACTTACATCATAATCGAGCGTAGTATTTTTATGATACACATGGACATGGTGTGTCTTATAGATTTTGCCTCTATATATTTGTGTATGTATATATACACATATACAATAGGTACACATAAATTGGGTAGGTGGCCCAAAAACTAGTATAATTATTGTATATGCAGGTGTATGCAGCAAATTTATTTCCATGTACAATAATACGAAGTTGAAAATAATAGCACATGCCCAATTTCCACTATCAGAATTGGCATTATGTTATGATTATGATCTTTATGGGGGTGGGGGGTGGGGGGTGGGGGGGATGATGATTACCCGTGAAAGAAGATGAGGAGGAGGGTGCTATAATGCAAAATTCAATCGATTACCACTGATACCAAG
>BRYF01000018.1:3837812-3840312 GCA_030159135.1 Actinidia polygama
ACCCACCCACTTCTCTCTCTGTTTTATTTTTTATTTTTCAGTTTTTTGTATTTTTTTTAGTTTTGTTTAATTTTTTTATCATTAAATTTGTTTTTTTTCAATTTTTTATTTTGTTTGTTTTAGTTTTGTTTGTTTGTTTCATTAGTTTTGTTTTTATCATTTTTTTATGAAATTTATTTCTTTTATTTATCAATTTTAATTTTTTTTTGATATATAATTTTTTATTATATGTTTTTATTTGTTTTTAGTATTATTTTTTATCATTTTTTGTATAAAATTTTTTTATTTTATTTTCTTTATTATTTTTATTTTTAGATAAATAAACAAAAAATATTTGATAATTAATAAATCATATCTACTCGACAAATTTAATAAATTTTTGACCAAAAGTGTAAAATTTGATAATTATTTTTAAAAAAAAATATTTATCGAAAAAGAAAAATAAAACTAATAAAGAAAATAAATAAATTTCATAAAAAATAATAATAAAATAAAAAAGACACAAAAATAATGAAAAAGAATAAACAAAACTAAAACAAATAAATACACAAAACTGGAAAAAAAAATAAAAATAAATAAATAAATAAATAAATTTCATAAAAAATAAAAAAAAACTAATGAAAAAGAATAAACAAAACTAAAACAAATAAATACACAAAACTGAAAAAACAAAATAAAATAATGAAAAAAAATAAACAAAACTAAAATAAAATACAAAAATTAAAAAAAAAGTGAGAGAGAGCACTGAGAGAGAGAGAGAGAGACAAGGAGGAGGGGCATAACAGTCTTTTAATGGGAAGACAAGGTGGGGCCAGGAGGGGGGATTTGTCAGGGGAGGGGGAAAAGAAATTTACGCACCCAATCCATTGCCAACCTATCCCGCCGTTCACCACCCCCACCCTAGTTGTTCCCCATCGAACCGATGGTCGAACGCCGAACTAGTTGTCGGGGGACGGATAAGGATGGTGGCAAAAGCAAAGGAAAGGAAGTTGGGGGAACCAATAGCGGGCGATGGTTGGAGGCGGTGGCGAAGGGCAGGAATGGTAGGGGAGGTACTAGGCTACGCTGGTGAATAAAGTGGTAGCAGACGTGGTTGGGTTGAAGGGTTAGGGTTTGGGAAGATTAAAGATGGAGTGAATTGGGAATTATGACGATGTATTGAGAACAAATTGAAACCCCTAAAATTAGGTTGGGGCATGCACACCCATTAATACCCCAAACTACCCATCTTGAGCCTCCAAAACCTAACCCTAGATCCCACCTCAAGCCACCATTGCCGCTGCATCCATCACCAACATCCACCACTACCACCTCGTCAACTACCGCCAACCCACCCCAGAACTCCCTTACCATCCTTTCCCACTCTAGTTGCCCCTTCCCAAGCCTGGTTGTCACTCCTCTTATCTTCTTTCCACGAAATTTGTTCAACTAAACATAAAAGGGTTATAATGGAATTTACGATGGTAAAAGGAAAGTGAGTGAAAGGTTGGAACCGCTGTGGTCAACGGGGGTTGGAGTGGTGTGGGTTTTGGTGGTAGGGCAGGAAAGAGAGGAGTGGTAATACTAGGGGTGTACAAAAGACCCACTCGAACTGAGAACCGAACCGAACTCATTGAGTCGATTCTCTCATGCTCATAGGTTGGTTCTAGATTTGAAAAGTATAGACCCGAACGGTTTGGTTCAGTTCTCTGGTCTCTAAGATTTTTTACCCAGAACAGATCTGAGAACCGAAGCCTAGAATCGAACCGACTGGAACCGATCCAAGAACCGATCATATAGGCATAAAGTGCCCTCACCACACTTGATTATTACATATTCTATATAAAGGAGTGAAAAAATTTAAGAAAAATCGAAGACCCCACCCGACCCGATAATCGAAAAATCGAACCGAACCGGAACTGAGTGGTTCGGTTCGGTTCGGTTGAACGATCGGGTCGATTCTGAATTCAAAAATTAAGAACCAATCAATAACGAATCAATTATGGGTCTGACCCAAACCCGATCCATGTACACCCTAGGTAATACATTGGGAGGTAATGTACGAGGCTGTTGTTTCCTTTTTAGTAATTTTGTCTATGGCAAAACAATAAATTAGAGTTGGTATGAGTAAAAAAAAGGGGAATAGGATTGATTGAAACAGTTTTTCACTGACCTAATCATGTAATTTTCACTGTTGTAAATGTGAAATTCTCATTCGCTGATGTTACCATTATGCGAAATCACTCTTGTACCTTTGGACAGAGCCACCTTTTAGTTTTGATTTTTGCCTTTTTACAGCTGAAACCAGTAATAAAACACAGCTAATTCAACTGAATATAACAAAGCACATTTAACAATTGTGGACATTAACCAATGCTGCAAGCCACAAATTAGGAGTATCACTACCAAGGAGCAAAAGGCCTGCTGATACGTGCTCGTGATTTGGGCAACTGAGACGTGTTTGTATTAGCTTAGACTAGCTCATCGAGCCTCCGATCGGCATTTCAGAAATTACTTCTGA
>BRYF01000018.1:3950312-3955312 GCA_030159135.1 Actinidia polygama
ATCCTAGTTGGCACTAGTTCATTTGCTTATTCTTGACTATCGTTACCCCCAACTTTTTAGGGACGACTTGGATTGGACTCACCCACTTAGAATTAGAAATTGGGTATATGATACTCGCATCAAGAAGTTTTAGCACTTCTCCTTTAACGACTTCTTTCCTGTTGAGATTTCAACGTCTTTGTATTTTGACGCACAAGCTTAGACTCTTTTTCCAAATATATACAATGCGTACACATGAGAGGACTAATACCAAGAAGATTCGCTATTGTCCAACCTAAGACTTTCCTATGTTTCTTAAAAACTTTCAGCAATGATTCCTCTTGGCCCTCAAATAGGGATCCGGCAAATTTTAAGAAAGGAAAAAAATTTGTGTTGGGATAATTTAAACCCGAATATCAGAAAAAGCCTGTGCCCAATCTTTTCAGTTTGGGTTCTCCGTCTTTTCAAGGATCTACTCGATAGCTCGGCTTGCCCATTAGTTTGGGGGTGGTAAGAGGTGGACACTTTATGTGTCATTAAGACCGCAAACGACGTATTGCAAAAGTGTGTGCCTTGGTCACTTATGATCGCCTGAGGCATCTCGAACTGCGAAGATATATTTTCTTTTAAAAACATGACCACTACCTTGTGGTCATTGGTTCGTGTGGGGATAACCTCTACCCACTTGGACACGTAGTCCATTGCCAGAAAGATGTAGAGATAGCAATTAAAAAAGGAAAAAAGACCCATGAAGTCAATTTGCCAACAATCAAATATCTCAATAACGAGAATGGGGGAAAGAGACATCATGTTTCGTCGGGATACACCCCCCAATTGTTGGCATTTCTCAGATTTCTTACAAAACTCGAATAAGTCCTTCAAAAGTAAAGGCCAATAGAATTCGCATTGCAAGATTTTTGTGGCGGATTTCTTTGTAGAGAAATGGCCTCTGCATGCCTCCGAATGAAAGAAAGAAAGTATACCACTCATCTCGGAGTCCGGTACACATCTCTTCATAATTTGGTCTGGGCAATTTTTAAAGAGATAAGAGTCATCAAAGACTTTTTTTTTTCATTTCCATCAAAAATTTTCTCCTATCTTAAGGACTCCAATGTATGTTCAGGGACTTGACCCGTGGCAAGGTAATTTGCAATATCCGCATACCAGGGGCCAGTTGAAAGAGAAAAAAGTTGCTTATCGGGAAAAGTGTCAACAATAGGCACACTGGTCGAAAAATTTTCAACCACTAGTCGGGACAAATGGTCCACTACCACGTTCTCTACTCCTTTCTGGTCTTTGATAGTGATATTGAATTCTTGGAGTAAGAGGATCCACCGTATGAGATGCGGCTTTGCATCTTGTTTGGTCATTAAATACTTTAAAGCCGCATGATCGGTAAAGACTACGATAGGTGATCCAATGAGGTAGGACCGAAACTTGTATAGGGAAAAAACTATCACTAGCAACTCTTTTTTCGTCGTAGTGGAACTCAATTGAGTATCATTCAGAGTTCGGCAGCAAAGTAGATGACACTAGGTTTCTTTTCTCTCATTTGTCCTAAGACTGTCCCTATAGCATAATCGCTCGCATCACACATAAAAGGAAGACTCCAATGAGGTGGTAGCATGATAGGGGGTAAGGTTAGCATGGTTTTGAGCTTTGAAAAAGCAGTCTCACAAGCCTTCGTCCACTCAAAAGGAGCATCCTTAGCAAGCAGGGAACATAAAGGACAAGAGATGAAACTAAAGTCCTTTATGAACCGGCGATAAAATCCCGCATGACAGACGAATGAGCTCACATCTTTCACGCATTTGGGGGTGGGTAGGTTGGAGATCAACTCGATCTTTGACTTGTCTACCTCTATTCCATTGGCCAATACAATTTGTCCCAACACTATTCCATGAATGACCATAAAATGACACTTCTCCCAATTCAACATAAGATTTTTCTCCTCACACCTCTCCAACACTAACTTTAAGTGTTGGAGGCAAGACTCAAATGAGTCTCCAAAAATGGAGAAGTCATCCATAAACACTTCTACCACATTTTTCACGAGATCACTGAAAATTCCCATCGTGCACCTTTGGAACATGCCCGGGACATTGCACGACCCGAAAGGTATCCGCCGATAGGCAAAACTGCCAAAAAGGCATGTGAATGTCATCTTCTCTTGGTCCTCAAGAGCGATCTCAATTTGATTGTATCCTGAATAACCATAGAGGAAACAATAGAATGATTGACCAGTAACTTTTTCCAAAATTTGATCAATGAAAGGGAGTGGGAAGTGGTCTTTTCTTGTGGATGAGTTAAGTTTTCGATAATCGATGTAAACTCTCCAACCTGTGGTAACACGGGTTGGGATCAACTCATCCTTCTCGTTTCGGACTACTGTCACACCGGACTTTTTAGGCATAACTTGAGTAGGGCTCACCCACTTGCTATCTGAGATAGGGTAAATGATCCCCATATCCAGTAGCTTTAACACTTCATTCCGCGCCACGTATTTCATGTGTGGATTCAATCAACATTGTGGTTGATGGGAGGGTTTCAAATCATCCTTTAGATAGATGCGGTGTGTGCAAATTAAAGGGCTTATACCCTTTATGTCTACAATAGTCCATCTGATGGCATTTCGGTGAACTCTCAATAAAGCCAAAAGTTTGGCTTCTTGAGATCCCTTTAAGCTCGATAAAATCAACACCAGAAAGGTCTTATTATTTCCAAAAAAGGCATACTTGAGAGTGGAGGGAAGGGGTTTCAATTCTAGCTTTGGAGTTTGGACAATCGAGGACAAATTTTCTCCTCAATAGGAATCATCTCCTCAAATCTCGATGCCCACCCATGCACTTCACACATTTCTGCCACATCGAGCAATGAATACAAATACTCAACCTCTAGACTCAAACTGTACTCCAATGAGGACGAAGCAACTAGGCATGACTCTAGGGGATCAGAGAAAAGTGAGGTGGTCATATTCCCTTGGGCAATCGAGTCAATGCAACTCACTTCATGCACTTCTCCCTTGTTGCCTACTTGTTTGGAAATATTGAAAATGTTTAACTCAAGATTCTTGTTCCCAAAAGCTAATCTGACAATCCCATTCCTACATTGGATAAATGCGTCAGAAGTAGAAAGGAAGGGACGCCCATGAATGACGGAAATTTGAGTCTTCGAATTAGCCACTGGTTGTATGTCAAGCACCACAAAGTCCACTGAAAAGTAGAACTTGTCTACTTGAACCAAGACATCTGCTACTATTCTTTTTGGTATCTGTATGCTATAGTAGGCTAGTTGGACTGTCATCGAGGTTGGCTTCAACTCTCCCAAGCCTAACTTTTCATACACGGAGTGGGGAAGAAGATTAACGCTTGCACCTAGATCAAGCAAAGCATGCTCAATCTTGGTGCTCCCTATGATAATTGAAATTGTCATAGGGTCCTTGTACTTAGGGACGGTCTTGGTTTGAATGATAGAGCTAGCTTGCTCCATTAGAAATGCCTTATCATAGTCATTCAATTTACGCTCGACAATGCACAAGTCTTTGAGGAACTTGGCGTATGTGGGGTTTTGCTTTATGGCATCTAAAAGGGGTATGTTGATCTTTACTTGCTCAAAGAGCTTGTAAATCTTGGTATGATTGTTCGACCTTTTTGGGGATCTTAACCGTTGAGGCAATGATGTCGGAATTGTACACGGCGTGTTGCTTGGGCCAACCACCCTCTCTACTTTGTCTGTGTCACCACTTGGAGACTCCACACTATGATCATATGATGTGGAAGGTGGGGGAGCCTCATTTTGAGATGGTTTTGGGGGAATAATTTTATTAATCTCCTTACTACTCCTCAAAGTGGTGATAGCCTTTAAGTGCTCCATTTGTGGCTCGAAGCCATTATAACTACATACTTGGTGTTGACCTTAGGGGTTTGCTTGTGGTTAGGAAGGGAACTTACCTCTCTCTTGTTGCAATGCCCCCACAGTTGTGGTCAACTTACCAATTTGGGTCTTCATGTCCACAAAGCTTTGGATAATTTGAGCATTGGTGGTTTGTTGACTTTGCATGAAAGCCTGAACCGTGCCCTCAAAATTCTGCTTGTGGGGAGGTTGGTATGAGCTTGAATTGGGTGGCGGCCCTTATGGGGCATAAGATGGTGGTGGTGGTGCATAGGGTCCTTGCCCTTGAACTTGTTGGTGATCGTATGAGGAAGAAGCTTGGCCATAGTTTCCAACATTTTCTTGGGTTTGGTTAGGGTACCCATGTTGACCCTGAGATGCACCTTCATTATCCATACCCTTCCAAGAAAAATTTAGGTGGCTTCGCCACCCTAGATTATAAGTGTTGGAGTACGCAGAATTATATTACTTAGGTGGTAGGTTGAGAGCATTCATGGAACTTTGCTCCCCATCCTAGAATAAATCCTTGACAGCCAACAAAGTAGAACAAGCACTTGTGCCATGCCCATTGGTGTCACAAATTACGCACATTTCCTCCATAATAGGTTGCGTCTTACCTCATTAACCCTTTTCACATCTAGGATTTCCAACCTACGAGTAAATTGGGCAATTTTTGAATGCAAGTCATCTTGTTCCGTCAATGAGTACCTTTTGGTCCCCGATGAACTTACGGGCTATAGGTTCCCTTGACCTATCAGCGAAATTTAAAAGGTCTCAAGATTGATATCTATCCGCCAATTATTCAAAGCAATCCAAGGCTCATCAGGATCTTTGTTTAAGAAGTCTCCATTACACATCATATCAACAAATTGACAATTTAAAGGTGAAACGCCTTCATAGAAAAAATTTACAATTCGCCATATTTTGAAGCTATGATGTGGAGTGGATCTCAAGATGTCCTTGTAACGTTCCCAGCTTTTGCCAAATGGCTCATTATCTTTAGTAGAAAATTTTTGAATAGCTTTTTTTAAAGCTATTGTTTTATGCATGGAAAAGAATTTCTTGAAAAACTCCGCTTATAAATCAGCCCATGTACTCAAAGATTGAGGTTTGAGGGAGTTAAGCCAAGT
>BRYF01000018.1:3960312-3965312 GCA_030159135.1 Actinidia polygama
CACAAATAAGTAAAGCTAGATATAGCAGACACCCTCCATTTGGAAGCAAGGAGGAAGAGGAAGAAATAGAATCCTCTAACGAGTCACCTACACAAACAGATTTTGAAGTTAGTACTCCGGTAGACCCGCAACTATTAACTATCAAAACTGAATTCAAATTCGACTTAGTAAAACTATATGAAGATTTTAATTCAAAACATAATAAGTCAAAAAGGAAAGAATATAGAGAAAATTATTCTGAAAGAAAAAGGAAAAAAATACTTTTTTCTTGGCAATCTTTCATGAATGAAATAAGAAGTGAAATTAATTTCTTTGATTATTTAGAAAATTATTACAAAAAAGTAAATGTAATTACTAAAAGTAAATGGAAATTAGATGATAACAAGAATGCAACATCTAGTCATCCGCCCTTAGAAACTATACACATAGAACATAAAGAGACAGTCATTAAAGCATCACCCTTTAAGATTCCAGGTGATAATACTGAATTTAAAAAAGTCATAGAACAGAATAATTACACTAATCAATGCCTAAAAACTATTGGTAAACAATTAGATAAAATTGAAACCATAGTTGAAAGTAATCCTTTAGAAAGATCTTCAAGCAAAACCATAGAAACACCCATAGTTAAGTTACCTAGCAATAGGAGCAAACTTGGTTTAAACACTAGTAAAGATTCTATAAAAAAGATAGAAGAAATCTTTTCTAAGCTTGAGGCTAAGAAAGAAGAATGTTCTTCTGTCCAAGTCATCAATGAACAAAATAAAACATCCTCAACAGAATCCCCTGATGATTCTTTGGATAGTGAAATTGCTAAGATAGAAAACCAATTTCAAATAAATAAGTTAAAATATAATAAACCCGATAACAATGTTGCAATAACAAAGAATTGGTATACACGTCCCAGTCCGCCTGATCTTCAATTTGAAGAAAGGAACTTGGATAACCAATTCTCGGTTGAAGCAAAAAAGTTATATGAATGGAATATTGATGGTCTAAGTGAGCATAATATTCTGCAAAAATTACATCATATGTCAATGGTTGCAAATAGTTATCTTACAAATTATCTGGATTATACCCAGTCAGATATTGTTGATCTTTTAGCATCCGGTTTTACAGGAATGCTAAAGTCATGGTGGGATAGGTATATCTCTGAAGAACTACGGGAAAGCATTAAACATGCTGTCCAGTTAGATGAGAATAACTTCCCTATTTTTGATGAAAACTTAGGATTAGGTATACCTGATGGAATTAACACATTAATATATACAATAATTAAACATTTTATTGGAACTCCTAGTGATATTCACTCTAGGATTCATGACCAACTCAGTAACCTAAGCTGTCCAACACTTAGTGATTTTAGATGGTACAAAGATGTTTTCACATCTAGAGTCATGGTTAGAGACGATTGCACCGCCTCTTTCTGAAAAGAAAAATTTATTAATGGATTACCTAGTCTTTTTGCCCATAAGATTAGAAATGTCCTTAGTCAACCTACAGGTCAAATAGAATACGATAAGTTAACATACGGAGATATCATTAGCACTATTCAAAAAGAAGGATTAAGAATGTGCATTGATATGAAAATTAGTAAACAAGCTAAAAGTGATAAACACAAAGCTAAAGATGTTATTTGTCATAAATGTGATAAAAAGGGTCATTATAAAAATGAATGCTGGTCAAAAGCTAAAATTAATAAGTTAGAAATATCAGAAGAAGATAAGAATAAAATCTTTGAAATATTCAAACTAACTAAAATTGATAGCTATGAGTCAGATACATTTAGGCCCAATAGTCAACAGAATACGGAGTCCAGTTCGTCTAGTGACTACCCTAGTGAAGACGAAAATATTAAAATAGGTTGTAACGATAATTGTTGCCAACTAAATGTTATTACTAAACATCAGGAAGAAGAGAATGTCCTGATAGAGTTAATTAGTAAAATAGAGAATGAAGATTTAAAAAGACAGTATATAAGTAAACTTAGAAACCTATGGAATGATAGTAAACCTAAGAATAATAAACCAGTAATTAGCCTAAATAGCACATTAGACAGATTTAAAAAGGATAAACAAAAAGAAGTAACCTTACAGGATTTACAACAAGAAATTAACCTAGTAAAGAAAGAAATAAAAGAATTAAGGGTTAAAGATAAACAGTTAGAAGATGAGATAACAATATTAAAAATTAATGATCAATTTACCCAATTAGGGAAAACTGATAAAACTTCAGATGAATCGTCTTCAGATGAATCTGAAAAGAGTAAAACTATGAGTCAAGATAGTATTAAATTAAATACAATTAAACATCTTAGCATCCAGAAATGGCTGATTAAGATCAAATTAATTATTAACTCTTATGAGTTAGAATGCATAGCTTTAGTCGATTTAGGAGCAGATGTGAATTGTATTCAAGAAGGAATTATTCCTACTAAATACTATCACAAAACTACTGAAAGATTAAGTGCTGCTAATGGGAGTAATCTAAGAGTAAATTATAAATTACCTAAAGTCCACATATGTCAAGATAAAGTTTGTTTTAAAACATCCTTTGTCTTAGTAAAAAATATGACAGATAAAGTAATTCTAGGATTGCCTTTCCTATATCTACTTTATCCATTTAGTATTAATACTAAAGGAATTTCTACTAAACCCCTAGGTCAACAAGTCACGTTTAGATTTTTAAATAAACCTGAATCTGTCCAGTTAAAAAGATTAAAGGATTCTTCCTTATCTATCAACTTGATAGATCAGAAAGAAAGTCAAATTAATTTCCTAAAAGAAGAAGTAAAATATAAAAGAATTGAAGAAAACTTAGCCAGTAAATATTTAAGTTAGAAAATTGAACAATTTAGAAAGACTCTAGAACAAGAGGTCTGTTCTACTTTACCTAGCGCCTTCTGGCATAGAAAGAAACACATAGTAAATCTACCTTATGTTAAAAACTTTAGTGAAAGTAAAATACCAACTAAGTCTAGGCCAATTCAAATGAACGCGAATCTTTTAGAGGTTTGCAAGAAAGAAATTAATGAATTACTAAATAATAAAATCATCAGTAAAAGTAAATCTCCTTGGTCCTGCTCAGCTTTTTATGTTAATAAAAATTCTGAGATAGAAAGAGGAGTTCCCAGGTTAGTAATTAATTACAAACCATTAAATGAAGTCTTAGAATGGATTAGGTATCCGATACCTAATAAAAAAGATTTAATTAAAAGACTTAGTAATGCAGTCATTTTCTCTAAATTTGATTTAAAGAGTGGATTTTGGCAAATTCAAGTCAACCCTAGAGATAGGTATAAAACTGCCTTTACTGTCCCTTTGGTCACTACGAATGGAATGTTATGCCATTTGGATTAAAAAATGCTCCTAGTGAATTTCAAAACATTATGAATGAGATTTTTAATCCTTATAGTCATTTTTCAATTGTTTACATTGATGATGTTCTTCTATTCTCCCAGTCTATAGATGAACATTGGAAACATTTGAAAACTTTTCTCGAAATTGTCAAACATAATGGTTTAGTCATATCTGCATCTAAAATAGAGTTATTCCAAACTAAAGTCAGATTTTTAGGTTATCATATTCATCAGGGAACAATTATTCCTATTAACAGATCAATTCTGTTTGCGGATAAATTTCCAGATGAAATTCATGATAAAAACCAGTTATAGAGGTTCTTAGGATTTCTAAATTACATTGCTGATTTTTACAAAGACCTTAGGAAAAGGTGTCAACCCCTCTTTGAGAGATTGAAAGATAACCCTCCTCCTTGGTCTTCTATTCACACTAATATAGTCAAAGAGCTCAAACAATATGTCAAGACCTTGCCCTGCCTTGGCATTCCTACTGAAAATTCATTCAAAATTATTCAAACTGATGCCTCTGATCGTGGTTACGGGGGTATCCTCTTACAAAAAGTTAACTCCAAGTCTCCTGAACAAATTGTTCGTTTCCATTCAGGAACCTGGAACTCTGCACAAGTAAATTATAGTACTATTAAAAAAGAGATTTTATCTATTGTTTTATGTATTAGTAAATTTCAAGATGATATATTAAATCAAATATTTTTAGTCAGAGTCGATTGTAAAAGCGCAAAATACGTTTTACAAAAAGATGTTCAAAACATTGCTAGTAAACAGATTTTTGCTAGATGGCAAGCCATCTTGAGTATTTTTGATTTTGATATTGAGTATATTAAAGGAAGTCAAAATTCAATTCCTGATTTTCTTACCAGAGAATTCTTACAGGGAAAAAATTAACTTAAAATAGGGTTTTCTTTTTCCACCCCTTTGCACCCTCTGATTTAACTGCTTTAGTTAACCCATTTCATTGCAGATGTCTCCAATAAAGAAGGAACAGTCCAAACAGCTTGCTCTTGTTCCTCCTCTTGCTTTAGTAAATAGGTTCCAGTCTCTGGGCACAATTCCCAGACAGTCATATTCATCAGCTCTGGTTTCATATCTGTAATAAAGGATGACTGTAAAAAACTTGTTTTGTAAATCTGTTTAATAGGTATTTTCGGTATATTCCAGTTACTTAAATCTATGTTTAAATCTTGATATTCATGTTCTTCTTCATTTACTATATTAGGTATAGTAGTCAAAGAAGACCGTGAATTAACTGAAGAGTTACTTCTAAACAATCGACTCATGACTCTAATTTCTTTAAAGTGGTTTATTCAGTCTAATTCTTTGACTCATTTATCATGTTTAATGCACATACGCTGGGTTCACACATACCGCACATAGACTCCTTATCCTAACTGCCTGGTCTTACTCTCCGTCTGCCGGGACTTACTATGGATATGGACAAGAGGTAGGGTGGCTACTTCCAAGGTGGCCGTTAACAGGAAAATGAATCTAGGAATGTTAACTGGATAAAGACTTCTTGGAAACAAGTGTTTAGAGAAGAGAGCAAAGACTGATACCATTTTGAGACAAACGCAGAAGATAAACAGGGAAGCACAAGAATAAACAAGAATAAAAGACTTTAAATAAC
>BRYF01000018.1:3970312-3977812 GCA_030159135.1 Actinidia polygama
GCTGGTGGGCTTCGATCGACGATGACGGCACCTGGGTGTGTTCAATCGACAACGATGGTGACGGGGCCCTTCAATCGGTGGGTTCAATCGGCATGCCATGGGGGAGGAGAGAGAAAGAGGGGTCTCGATCGTAGGATGCCATGAGGAGGAGAGAGAGAGGGGGGATGGGTCTTCGATTATACCTCCGAATCACGGGGCCCTTCAATCGGTGATGGCGGAAGGGGTCTCGGTCAATCAGTGATGGCGGGAGGGGTCTCGGTCGGAGGATGCCGTAGGGGAGGAGAGAGAGAGAGAGAGGGGTCTCGAAGAGATACGGGGGATGCCGTGTGGAGAGGAGAGAGAGAGGGGGAGGAATTTTATTTGGATGAGAGTGTTTTTTTTAACTTGAGATCCCAGCCCTTCATTTTAAGGGTGTTGATTTTGTGTCTAATTTTGTGGCACAATTTGTGGGTGAGATGTGAGTGGGTGAGATGTGAGTGTGAGTGAGAGTGATAGGTGATAGGTGAGAGATGAGATGGTGAGATGTTGCTTTTGAAAAAGAGTCCAAACCTAACCTTGAGAAAAACTAATTAAATTAAAATTTGATCTTAATGCTTCTCCTGCTACTCTCTGAGAAGTTTAATGCAAGTTCAAAGGTTTTAGATGAAATTATTAGGGTATATTTGTAATATTTTTAATTTTTACTTTTTTATTTTTTGTGTTTGTTTTATGTTTATTTAGTTTGGTTTATTTTTTTATAAAACATAAACTAGAAATATATTTGTGTTCATTTTTTTTTAAACTATTTAAAAACAAAAATATGGTGGCGGTGGTGGTGGAGATAGAGATTGTAGAGTAAGTGGGGGTGGGAGTGGCGGTGGAGGGGGTGGGGGTGGAGGCGGTTATTTTGTAAACAAAATAATTTTTTTTATTTTTACTATTTTCAGAAATAGTGGTAGTAAGTTTGCCTTATTTATAATTATAAATAACAATACAAATAAATTTTTATTTACGTTTATACCAAAAAAATAGAAATTAAACATAAAAATAGAAATTAAACAATTAACAAACATCACAAATTGATAAGCCTTTATTTCTTCCAAGCTGGCGAACATGTGTGAAGCCTAAAAATTGTGGGCCAAGTCTTCCCAAGACCAATAAAACAAAGGGATCTCCTAGAAAAACTGCCACAAATGTTGAGGTATCATTCATTTTCGAAGGCTATTATTATAGTGTACCATACACAAGAATTGAAATAGAGGTTTTATTATTGTATGTAACCTATTCCTATACTTAACAAAACATTAAAATGAGATTGATTATTTTTACCTTATTTTATTCTGAGCTCATTCTTGTCTTCATTCCATTCTTATCCAATTCTATTCTAGCAAGTCAAACGGAGCCCAAAATCATTGTAGCCAAGACTACACGGAAAACACACAAGAAAATATTTATTTTGCTTCTAGAATTTTTACTTATTATAATAGCACAACATTTTTAGTCAAGTTATTCCAGTTCCTTTTCAAATGCAGAAAGTGTTAGTATGTATTGTCATGGTTAACTCATCCAAATTTGAGCATACACCCGAAAGATTATCTTTCAAAGTGCAAATTCATAAGAGTCCATTTGAATGACAAATAGATCTACGTATTTAAAATTTGTCTAATCAGCCCAATAATTTAATTAGCTAGAACGTGAAGCTTTCAAACAACTTTTAAATAGGTGTCATTTGTCAAATCTACCTATTGAATCTCAATCTCGGCAGCTAACTACTCTTATCTTGGATTTGCCTAAGCAATTAATTTGAGACTCATTTGATCTCCTCCTCCTCCTCCTCCTCCTCCTCCTCCTCTCTCTGTTTGGTTTTCTCCTTAACATTAACATTCCATTTATTTTCAAACCAAGTAATGGAGTTGCATGTAATTGAAATCTTTTCAAAAAAAAACAAAATAAAAAATGTATTCAAATAGAAGATTTAAAATCCTTAACAATTTGAAATCTATTGAAATCCACTTATCCAAATAGAGTAAATAAATAAATAAATAAGTAGAAGAGGAGGAAGAATAAGAAATGGTTCACCTCTTGAAGCATTATGTATGCTTCAAGCTTGCAAGAACAATTGATGTACTACAAGTACTTTGTTTCTCACTCTAATTAGAAATATGGAATAACTTGTAATCGATGGATATTATTGGACTGCTTTGATTGTACGTAATATATAGTTTGATAATTTTCTTAACGTCAACCACCACTACTTGGCTTTTCACTTTCACCTCTTCGTGGAGGATGGCATTCCTTACTCTTTTGGGGTTTTGGGCCTTTTTCTTGTACTTTTTGATAATTTTTTTAACACAAATATGGGGACAGAGAAGGGGAGCCTACGGTGAAATTGTTGCCTTTTGGAAATGGAAACAAATCGAATCAGTTGTGAAAACAACCAAGGAGATAAATCAATTAAATCCTTTTCCGACTTCTGAGTACAAGAAACCCAAAGCGAGGACTGAGCAACGTTGGAGATGAGGAATTGATTAAGGCGACAGTGTCTTTTACAGTTTACTTTTTCTCAGTTTGTACCCAAAAGTTTTTAAACTATTCAGCTTGGATTGAGCCTTTAATTTAGGTCTAGTATAGGAGCAAAAAAAAAATAATGACCCAAATTCGAAAACTCTAAAAACAACCAAGTATTTTTCAAAATGTCAAATTCCCACTATTCCTCTTTTCTTCTCTCAAGCTCCTTTTTACCTGCAAAATTATTTAAAAATTAATTCGCGCCAAATAACGATTAAATTGAACAAATAAAATGCGCAAGAATGCTAAAATACGAAGGAATTCGACCAATAGTTTGCAATAAAATGTGTGAGTCAGTTAAGTCCTTGGTTGTACGTCTTGGCCATTTGCTTTTGGTAATTTACCATTCGTATTAGTGCATTTTCTCTTTGTTCGTTGGCAAGGTTGAGGTCCCGAGCTAGGACTTCCGCGTTTTAATTGATGTCATATGCTTTGGTTCGTATAGTGGGCAAACCGACCTCCAGCGGGATTACAACTTCGAATCCGAAAGCCAGAGCATAGGGCACTTCGTTCATTGCTTTCCGCAGCGTGGTCCAATAGGCTCACAACACATTTGGTAGTTCTTCGACCCATTTGCCTTTGGCTTTTTCAAGCCTCTTCTTGATTCCGTTCATGATTGTCTTGTTGGTGGTCTCGGCTTTCCCGTTGCACTGAGGGTATCTAGGTGTTGAGTTATAGAATTAGATCTTTAGGTGCCCCAATAAGTCCTTGACTTTTAGGCCTACGAATTGAGTTATGTTATTTGATACAAACACTCTAGGGATGCCGAATTTGGAAAGAATGTTCTGCGGATGAATCTGATTACGTCCATCTTTCTGATTTGGGCTAGTGGTTCGACCTCCTCCCATTTTGTGAAATAGTCTGTTACTGTCAACAAAAACTTCTTGTTCCCCGGAGCTCAGGGCAAGACTCCCACGATGTCCATTCTCCACTAGGCAAAAGGCCATGTACTGGTGACAGGGGTCAAGTCTCTTGCCGGTTGATGAATTAGGGTGGAGAAGAGCGGACACTTTGTATATTTACAGACATATACTTGGGCATCTTTCTGCATGAAGGGCCACCAATACCCCTGAGTTGAAACCTGATAATCCAATGATCTTCCTTTGGAGTATAGTCCGTGAATGCCTTCATGGATCTCGAAAACACATCTTTGACAAGGCTCGAATGAACGCACAGTAAGTAGGGTCTCTAATGGGGGAGATCCAGAACCGTGTTGCTTTTATTTAGAGTTTATGTGCCTCTTTCTTATCTTCTAGCAGCTTGTCATGTAGTATAAAATTTGCAATTTGGTACATTCATCTCGGTCACAACTCAGTGTTAATTAGGATAGTTTCTTGACCCATTTCGTGGCTGGGAGCCGAGACTAGTTCTACTTCAATGGTCTGGCCAGTTTTTCCCTAAAATATCGAAGCCAAGCCTGCCATTGCATCTGCATGTGAATTTAAAGTCCTCCCCACTTGTTCGATTTTGATTATTTTGAACTTGGTAAGGAGATTCTTTGCGATTGCCAAATACTTAGCCATATTGGTTCTCGAGCTTCAAAATTTCCTATGACTTGGTTGACTACCAGTTTTGAATTGCTGAAAATATGGAGTTCGGGAACTTTGAATTTGATGGCAGACCGGAGTCCCACAATGAAAGCATCGTACTAAGCCTCATTATTCGTCGCGGGAAAATTCAGCATAAGGTAGTGCTCGAACATTATCCCTTCGGAACTTTTTAGAACTACTCCTGCCCTTGCCTCTAGGTTATTTTTTGCTCTATCAACGAACATTTTCCATGCAAAGAAGGGATCAATCTGAGGTGGTTCTATATCAACCTCGGGAACCTCAGTGATTTCCCCAACAATGGTTACCTCTACACTTTGAGGTGGTTCTTTGGTAATATCTGGATCCTCGAGTGCCGACTCGGTCTCATCTGACTTCCCTGCTGAGCTTTATTCCTTATTGTGTGCAAATGCAAGGCACCCCCTCATTGGACTCACAGCTCGTGATGAGAACTCAGTCACAAAATTAGCCAGGACTTGTCCTTTTTTTATTGCCATCGGCAAAAATTTTATGTCTGATTGTCCGAGCTCGATAGCCCATTTGGAGAGTCGCTCGAACAAGTCTTCTTTGAACAAGTTTTTTTGGGCCAGAACTCGGTGTATGTAGCGATGATGTGTGTTTGAAAATAGTGCATGAGTTTCCGTGAAGGTAAAATAGAGCCAACACCAATTTTTCTAGTGGTAGATACCTTATTGGCAATCCGTAAACATCTTGATAACAAAGTAGATCCGGTGCTGCTCTTCATCTACCTCCCTTAGAAGTACCGAGCTAATAACGTGCTCTAAGATGGAAAGATAGATGTAAATCAGTTCTCCCTCGTCCTGGGTGGAAAGAAGTGGCGGTTAGTTAAGTGTTGTTTGAATAGTTGGAGTGCAAGCTCGCATTTCTCATTCCATAATTTTTTTTTGTTTTTTGCAAAGTAGTTTGAAAAAATGGACGGCATTTGTAAGAGGACTTACTGATGAATTGGTTTAGTGTTGTTGTCATTCCGATCAATTTTTGAACTTCTTTCATAATTCTTGGGCTAACAAGGTCGTTGATTACAATAATTTGCTTTGGGTTTGCCTCGATCCCTCTCCAAGTTACCAAATGCCCTGGGAATTATTTTGAGCTTACCTCGAAAGCACACTTGGCCTTATTTAACCTCAGCTTATGTTCTTTGAGTACTGCAAATACCTCGTCCAAGTCCTCTAGATGATCTAGCTCTTTCTTGCTTTTAACGACCATGTCATCGATGTAAGCATCCATAGTTTTTTCCATGATTGGCTTGAACATCTTGGTGATCATTTTTTGATATGTAGCTCTAACCTTTTTCAACCTGAAAGACATGACCTTGTAGCAGAAGATTCCGCATGGGTGATGAAGGCAATTTTTTCTTGATTGGGCTCGTGCATCGCTATTTGATGATAACCCCGGTATGCATCCAGAAATTCATCCGAGCACAACCCGACGTAGAGTCCACCAATTGATCAATCTTTGGTAAAATAAATTATTCTTTTGGACAAGCTCGGTTGAGGTTTGTGAAGTCCACACAAACTCTCAATTTGCTAGTTTTCTTCTTAACTACGACTATATTAGATAGCCAGCTCAGGTAAAGAACCTCTGTTATTGTTCTTACCTATTTCAACTTTTCTATCTTTTCTAATATGGCGTCCACATGCTCAATTGCGGACCTTCTTCCTAGCTATTTTACTGGGAGGGCCTTGGGAAGGACTTTCAACTTGTGTTTGATGAATCTAGGGTCTATCCCAGGCATCTCGTAGGGAGTCCATGCGAAGACCTCAATATTAACTTAGGAACTGAATGTGCTCGATTCTCTCTCATTCTTTTAAGTTTATATCGGTGAGAGAAACGATCTGAGCTTGGCTCATCTAGTTCATAGCGTATCAGGTCTTTTACGACTTTAGTTTCGGGGTTCCACTTGACATCCTCCAGAACCTCGTGCTCTTCTTAAATCAATTGCACTTCTTTTATGCCACCTTAGTGGAGATTATGGCAAGGTGGCACTATTTGGTTGCCACTTGATCTCCATAAAGGGCTTACTAACCTCGGGAGGTGACGAATTTGATAACTTGGTGCAATGTGGAGGCGACTCCCTTCATCCTGTGTAATCAATCTCGGCCACCAATTGCGTTATAAGGGGAAGGGATATCTACTACAATAAACTCTATCAACAACTCTTGGGAACCAACTCCTATAGTGAGGGGTATGGTTCCTAAAAGCCAATGAGATTGAGCATTAAACCCCACCCAATGAGCTCTTGCAGGTTTTAAGCCTTCCTTGTTCAAATTAAGTTGCTTAAACAAGTTGTAATACATCACCTCAACTGAACTTCCAGTGGCCACTAAGATTCTCTTGACGTCGTAACTATGGATTCAAAGTTAGATGACCAAAGGATAGATGTGAGGGTGCTAGACCTGCTCCTGATCAACTTTGGTGAAAGTGATGATTCCTTGCTCAGATCGATACTGCCATGGCACTTTGGTGGTTAGTTGGACTGAAAATACCCCTCAGAGCTTGTTCGCGAGATTAGGGTAGTGTGGTTCCCCGATCATGTGAATAGTTCCCAGAGAAAGATCTTCTTCCATGACTTCTTTTGTTTTCTCATTTCTGCAATCAACTTTGGGATAGGTCTGACTTCAGCTTCCTCTGCTCGAGTTTTTCTTGATTAATGAACTCTTTTAGATGTCCATCTTGAAAGAGCTGATCCAGAAAATACTTCAAGGCTTGGCAGTTCTCGGTTCTATGTCATTTCTCCTCATGAAATGAGCCATTCCACCGTTGATTACGCTTTCTTGGGTCACCTTCCATAGGGGTGGGTTTCCTGAAGTACGATTTATCTCAAATTTGAGTTAGGAGCTTATAAATTGGTTCTTTAAAAAGCACGTTAATCCCTACCTCACCTAACCTTCATAATTAGTCGGGCTCTCATTTTGTATTTTGAACGGTGTCTCACCCCAAGGAGTCGACCATGTAGCTCGCTCTTCTTGTCGGATGTCATCCTCCAGCCGAGCAAACATTTCAACCCAAGACATGAGGTCTTGGAGGTCTGTTGAAGGGTTGAGCGTCAGGTCTTTCCAAAGTTTTTCTCTAGGAGTAAGTCAGAACTTGTAACTAACCACTACTAACTCTTCAGAACACTCATCAATCTTCTTTGGTTTGGATCTGGCTATGCAGGCTACCAATCTTCCGAGGAATGATGATTTTGACTGGTGTTGCTACCGCTCGGTTATTGAGCTTAGCCCGTAGATCACCTTCTTGATTTTGCTTGGCATTGAGTGTTTCATGAAGGTCCACATTGGAGTGGAAGGCGTGATGACACCTTCTACTTACTTGATGCAACAAACTTGCTATCACTCTGACTCTCCAGGTCAGCATGGGACTCGCGTTGCTTTCCCTTTCCTCC
>BRYF01000018.1:3990312-3995312 GCA_030159135.1 Actinidia polygama
GTAAATCCTTAGCGGTGAACTCTTGCCTTTCTCGCTGCATTAGAGCGTCCACAGCCAGCACAGTCGGCACGAAGTTCACCGACATTTGCATAAAAGTAAGCCGACACATAGACAGGACAACCGTCAATAACATACTTAGGGGAAATCTCAACCCTACTTTGTGGATGAACCAAGTCCGAATGGGCACACGGTCACCCTTCCCCTCTACCCAGTCAGCATCATCGTTTAGGCCTAACCGTTCTATCACTATGTTGTTAGGGATCCTATAGTCAACCCGAAACCGAGCCAAAGAATCATCGTTGAAAATAGAAGTAAATGGTTAGAATCAGCTCAAAATCGTCGCGATAGATGAGGGCTAGGTTAGCCACAGGGGAAACCCTTGTCAAGATAACCTAGACCGACCTGGACTCTACTCAGAAGCTCACAAAAGCCTAGCAATGGCGGAAAGTCAACCACAAGCCTCTCATCACTCAAGAACACGGGAATAGGGCTATCTAAAACCCGCGAACATCAAGAAACCAGGAATCTCAACAAAAAAAAAACAATAATGATAATGGGAAAACTCAGCGGATGAAGAATTCACGAAAGAACTAGGACTCACTGTAATCACTGGAGACGTTCTCGGGGGGTCCGGCAGCAGAATCGAAGTTGTCGTCAAAAGAAAGATCAGAAACACGATGAAGTCATAGGGATAATTTCCTCTCTCTAGAAGTTGAGAAGTGGCGTTGTGAACAATGAAGAACGCTCTTATAAAGAAGTTGAAGAGGCGGAATCTCAGCCAAACAAGCCTTTATAAAGCGTCGCTTCGTGGGTGAAGCAACCAAACATGGTCTTAGGGCGCATCGTTTCGTGGGCTAACTGTCATGGCCCAATCGGTGGATCTCGAACACGTGGAAAAAATGCTTCGAAGGGAGGAGTAAACCTAGATCAAAAAAATATTCCAAACTCATCCCGTGAGGTTGCTAAGTATGCAGGGAAAACCCTTCACTGACAGGTTAGCCGAGCTAGAAGAGAGCTTCGAATCACGTCCCGCGTATTTGCCACACTTAGCAAAATTTTTCAAAAGGAGTGTGCCGAGCTTGAAAAAATGCTTTGGACTCATCCCGTGAGATTGCTAAGTATGCAGGGCAAAGCCTTCACTAATGGGTTAGCCAAGTTCAAAGAGAGCTCCGAACCACGTCCCGCATATTTGCCACACTTAGCTAAATTTTTCGATGGGACAGCCAAGTTCAAAAAAATGCTCTGAACTCATCCCGTGAGGTTGCTAAGTATGCAGGGCAAAGCCTTCACTGACGGGTTAGCCGAGCTCGAAGAGAGTTCCAAATCACGTTCTGCATATTTGCCACACTTAGCAAAAAAAATTCGAAGGGAGGAGTCAGCCGAGCTCGAAAAACGCTTTGGACTGGTCTCGTAAGGTTGCTAAGTATGCAGGGCAAAGCCTTCAGTGGGAGATTTTTACTGAAGCACACTTTACAAAGATTTTTAGTGGGAGATTTAGCCAAACTCAGTAGCCACATTCGAGTTCAGACCTATAAATCGTGGTCTTGGGGCATACACAGACAGGTGAAATCTCAGAAATGCAATACAGAGTGCAAACGAACTTAAATAATTTTTCATTCAAATACAAAACCTATTCTAGAAAATAGACAAGCTTTAGTACACGTATAAAACCTATTCTAGAAGACAGACGAACTTCAGTACAAGTATAAGACCTATCCAAAAATACTACTGCGCTAAAGCCCTACATAGAGGAAGACCGGGTCGTGATGGAGGACATTCGTGGATAGTTGCCTCGAGATAATGGATACGATCAGCTGGAAGTACAGCAACTAGACGGATACCTACCACTCGGGCTCTTCAGAGCGTACATGACGACAGGGTGAGTGTACGAACTGCTTGCTACTCACAGCAGATTGTTTATCAGCTACAAGGGAGCATTTGTTGCTCATAGATGAATGGTCACTTGATACGAAAGAGCATCTTCTGCTCGACACAGATTGCTTGTCAACTATAAGTAAACGGTTTAGAGCCCACAAAAGAAAGGCACCTACGTAGAGCTGGGCTAGTCCCCCTCCGGGTCTATAACATTCTGCCCAGAACGAAAGGGCCATCTCTCTGTGCTTGAGACGGGGAATCCATTCGACAATCAGAAGACTAACGCCGGCGGTCGAATGGCTGAAGTGATCAAAAGGAACTTTCATCTCCCACATCCCTCTTGACAAGAATTTGCCTAGCCCTCAATTTTATATAAAGGAAAAAAGAAGATGAAGGGACAATAGGGGCACGAAATCCAAAGAGTCTGTCATTATGGCGAAAAACCAGGCATCTGACTAAGGAAATGAATGGACAACTACTAAAAAGGGAGGCAGGAGGTCAACGGCCAAAGCGGAAGGCGTAAGGACTATGTTTGGGATGCAAAAAATATGAGAAGACAACGTATGCATTGACAACAGTCACTAGAACCCCCTATAAGCAAACCCATCTAGTTCACATAACTTTAGCGACCATCGATCCAGCTTATGCGAACTGAGGGACATTTTGAAGAGTCATTGTTTCTTTTATAAATTGATGGATTATTGTAAGGGCACAAAATATACAATGACAGAGTCCGGTCATGCAAAGGCAGAGGGCCACCGCAGGATTGTCGTACTTAGCAAGCTCGACGGTTCTATGCGACGGAGTGCGGTGTGGATACGCAAACTCGGGAATCTCCTCAGGAGCTGTCGCTATGAAGCAAGCTCAATGGATATCTATGCCGGAGCTCGATGAAAGTATTATCAGAGTAAAACCCAGTCCAAGCTTGGACTACCGTCGTGACCAGACTATCGTTGTAAAATAGGATAGAAGCGATGACTACTCCAGAGCTCAGATCAGGGACGATGGGCGACGGGGATCCCAAGGGATGACAATGGACAGAAGGAAACTTGCATGGAAGGGTTTCCACTTACAGCCCCCATACCCAAACTGTTTGTATCTCTAATTTTTGATTTTGTATTTTAATTTATGCATTTTGTTTACGTAATTTCAGTTTATTGCAAATGAATGAAATTATTATTTGAAATTCTATATTTGCCGAATCAATTTTTTACCAACAAACAAAGCCATTGATGTACAACAATGGAGGAGGAAAAAATACAGTGGAGAAAAGGTGATTTCAAATCTCTTTGATTGGGTTATGAATGGGTTTGGTTGAAAAAAAAGAGGAAAGACAAAGAGAGGGTCTTTATTTTGTAGATCTCTCGTTGTTGTGTGTGTGAGAGAGAGATGTTAGAGAAGAGGAGATGGCAGTGGTATTTGTGCTATTGGAGAGCATCCATCGAGAGACCAATACATGCTATATTTTGAAAATGTCACTTATGGTGGTATTTACTGTGAGATTTACACTTTTTGTGTTTATAGATATCCAGGAAGTTTCTTGGTCAGCCATTGAATCGTGACTAATGGCAGTGTAATTGTTAGTTTTTTCAATAATATGCATTGATCTCAGTTGGAAAAAAATATTATAGTTTTTTCCCTTATTTTGAAAATTACAATTTTTCCTATTTCTCTGTAATTATTGTTTTAGCCCAAATCTTTGGGGGTATACTGTTTTAACCCAGTTTTTGGTAATTACAAATTTTATCCCAAATTTTAAGAATTACAGCTTTATCCAAATTTTTAGAAAAATTACAGTTTTACCCCAGATCTTTGAAAATTATGGTTTTACCTTATATTTTTAAAAAATTTATGATTTGAGCCCATGGTCAACCGTGCGCGGCTTGACCTTGATCGGTTGTTGTTGAGTTGAGAGGCTACGACCTTGTGCAGTCATGTGCGGTTGACCTTTGTGGGATAAACTGATTAGAATCTAGAGTAGTCTAATTGGTTTATGCTGCGATGCTGCTCGAAAGAACACAATATGTTCTCGGCATTATTAGTCTGCCAGTGGTGTAACGACCCAGCACATGTCTTTAATTAATCGTCAATCATTTATATACAAATCAGAGCGCTAAAATGCTCAAATATTCATTACTCTTTAAACGTTTATTATTAAAATATCTCCAAAAATAATTAATATAAAAATTATTAAATTTCAAGTCTTTCTCCTGACCTAGAGGTGTCAAGCGTGCCTTGCCGGCATGGCACGGCACGGGCACAGCACGAAAAAACTTGGCACGGGCACGTTTTGGGCACGGTATAAGTTGGACACGGCACGACACGGCACGGTTGAAGTGGGCACGGGCACAGGCACGTGGCATGAAAATGGTGTGGCACGGCACGGGCACGGCATAGTAGTTGGCCTTGCACGGCATGGCACGGCACGACACGGTCAAAGCCGGGCACGGCACGGGCACGATACGATAGTTGGCTTGGCTTGATTTGGCACGGCACGACACGACACGGACTTAGTCAGGCACGGCACGGGCACGACACGATCTTAGATTGGCACGGCACGGGCACAACACGGAAATGTCAAGGGCACGGCACGAGCACGGCACAACAATTGGTATGGCACGACACGAAAGTGAAAATACATGATTAATTATTAAATAAATTAAAATAAAATTTAATTAAATAAATTAATTTGCCATAATAAGAAGAGAAAAAAAAAAGTAAAAATTTTAAAATGAATTTTGACTTGTCATAGCCAATTAGGATATAACAAGTTCAAAATAAATTTTAATTAAATGAATTAAACTTGTCAATATTGTGATGAACTCTGGACTCATGGCCCATAATAAGTAAAAATATATATTTTAATAAAATAAATAGATTTGCTAGTTGTCATAATAAAAAAAATAAAAAATAAAATAAAAAATAAATTTAAAATAAATAAATCTTGACTTGTTCATGGGATATGGTCATAAATAAATAAATAAATAATAAAAAATATTTTTTTAAATTGACTTGCCAAATGCCATAATAATAAAAAATATAAAAAAATTAAAATAAGATTATGAATAAAAAAATAGAAAATTAGGAGAATTATAAATTTAAAAAAAATTGAATTATGGCCCATG
>BRYF01000018.1:4047812-4052812 GCA_030159135.1 Actinidia polygama
AGGTCGGCTTGCCCACAATACAAACAAAGTCATATGACACAAGCCATAATGAAGAAGTTCGAGATCAGGACCTCGACTTTGCAAAGGAAATAAGAGAAAACGCACTCATACGGATAGCTGACAACCAAAAGCAGTTGCCCAATACATACAACTAGAAGGTCCAACGTAGAGAATTTTCAGTAAGGGATCTTATTTTTAGAAAGGTAGTTGGAAACACCAAGGACGGGAAGCTCAGCCTAAACTAGGAAGGGCCTTACAAGATAGTCAAGCTTGCTGGTAAGGGCGCTTACTACCTCGAGGACTTAGAAGCCAAACAAGTTCCGAGACCTTTGAACTCCAACAACTTGAAAAAGTACCATCATTGACATGTAATTTTCTCTACCAAACTGAAGTTCATATCAATATAAAAGATGCTCATATTTCTTATTTATTGCACAAAGATACCCGAACGAGATTATATTAAGGAAGAGTTAGCCGAGCTCCAAGCGACTTTCGAACTCTGTCCAACAATTTTGGCTAAATATACTTGGAAAAATTTTAGAGAAGAGTTAGCCGAGCTCCAAGCGAGTTCCGAGCTCTGTCTCTTGAAAATTTTAAAAAAAGTATACTTAGTCAATTTTCATGAATAAGAAAGAGTTAGCCGAGCTCCAAGTGAGCTCTGAACTCTATCCAATATTTTTCCTAAATATACTTGGAAATATTTTAGGGAAGAGATAGACGAGCTCAAAGTGAGTTCCGAGCTCTATCTCTTGAAAATTTAAAAAAAAGTATACTTAGTCATTTTTTACGAATAAGAAAGAGTTAGTCGAGCTCCGAGCGATCTCCAAACTCTATCCAACAATTTTGCCTAAATATACTTGAAAATTTTTAGGGAAGAGTTAGCTGAACTCCAAGCAAGTTCCGAGCTCTATCCCTTAAAATTTTTACAAAAAGTATACTTAGTCAATTAAAGAATGATGAACAAGAGTTTTCCGAGCTACGCAACATACAAAGACGCGAAAGGGCAAACAAAAGATAGAATGCAAACAAGGTGCAAAACAATTAAATTTTATTCATATAAAATTGCTCAATTACAAGGTTGGAGCCCATTCATTACATCAAGAACAAAACCTCAATTTGGTCAGTACATAAGATCACTATTACAAAATCTACTCTACATATGAGCCCCCATCATGAGCATCTTGCCCATGAACTCCTTCGAACCTTCAGCAGCAAGGTACACCACATCCTGGGGGAGCATAATGGCGTTGCCCAAGGCCACACAAATTTTGTGATCTTTGGAGGTGTCAATAGACGTAATTTATTTCCCAAGCTCAACTGCGGTGAACGTTGGAGCCCAGAGCTCGGGAGTGCCAGATGGATTGCCGACACCCTTTCCCTTCTTTGGATGAGAAATCCCCTCTACTAGTTATCTCCCTATCCCTCTCCTTTTACCAACCTACTAGGAAGACAGGGCGATTGACTAATCACCAGTCGTGGTCGGAAGAACATGAGGCGAATCGACAGGCTTCTTCGCAAGCTCATCCTCTACAGCATGTTTCTTTCCCAAAGCTTTCATCTTGGGAGCCATCACTTCTTCTTCCTCGCTCGAACTAAAACCCAAACTGCCGCCTTGATTGAATGAATGTTCGACAATATCCCTAGCAACAGGTTGAACCTCAAGAAATTCAAGGTTGTCAGATGCCTCTGAATTTGAGTTCGACACGAGTATGGGCTCAGCGGTCAGAATATGGGGTGGAGAAGCTATGGCTGGAACTTGGTTGACCTCTTCGCCGTCCTCAACCTCGGCATCTTCCTCTTCGTTCTTTCCCCCTATTCACCACCCAAATCCACGTCCCAACTGCTGGATGAGTCTGACAAACTTGAGCCACTGGAACCAGTGTTCTCTTCCTCAGCGTCTTCGATCAACTGACTGAGCTCAGCTACAGTTCCTTCAACTAAGTCACTAACTTCAATCAAGAGTGAACTTCTTCCGCCTCGGAGCTCGTTCGTGGATGCGCAGAGGAGGAAGACTTGGTTGTCCTCGACTGTCACCTTGGTGGGGGATGGTGTAACGATAAACCGAATTGTAGCCAAGTAGTTCGGCCACCTTTCAAGTATGCCTACAGTTGTTCACTGCTCTTATCGCAGCAGCACAGTGCTCGAACCTCTTCCAAAAGCAAGAGTTGAATCCTGTAATCACTCAAACCGAGATGAGAAAACTTCGGATCAATACGAAAGCGGAGCAAACACAAAGCACAAAATGTAAAGCGAGATAAAAGTAATCAAAAAATGGATTTACTCTTACCCACAGGGATATAGCCTCTTTGTCTCCGAACAGATAAATGACCGAGGTCGTCAGCTTGGAATTCCCATTGGCTAGAGACGCAAACAAAATCGTTCAAATACAAATCTTTATTAGAGGAATCCGTAACGAACCTCGTTTGAGGTTGATTAAGTTTTCGAATGCGAAGGTAATGATTACCCTTATACATGTGGGTCTGAGAGTTCCTTCTAGGTTGGACTATGCAATATACGTGAAGTAAATCTTCGACAATGAACTCTTGTTCTTCTCTGCTCATCAAAGCATCCACCGCCAGCACGGGTCGAACAAAATTTACCAACACTTGCATAAAAGTATGACGACATAAACATTATTGTCTTCAGCAATTTGCTCATAGGAAGAGTCCGGCTTGATGAATGAACCAAGTTCGAACAGGTATATGGTCGCCCTCCCCCTCTACCCAATCGGCACCGTTGTTTCGGCCTAGTCTCTCTATAACGACATTATCAGGAATGCGGTGGTCGGCATGAAACCAAGCTAAGGCTTTATCGTCATGAACCAGCAACTGAACCCGGTTCAAAGCCATGTTCTAAAAATAGGAACAAACGGTAAGAATGAGCTCAATTGCGCATCATGATGAGTACAGGCCGCAATGAACCAAACTGGCACAAAAGAAAAAAAATGGAACGAGAATGAATCTGGGTTGCTAGGAACCCGAATCTACCCAGGTCACAACATAGAAGCTTGCAATCGCATGTCAATGGCGGACAGGCAACCACAATCCTTCCTTCGAAAAAATAGCGCGCAAATCGTGCGATGAACAGAATAGATGCATTCAGAATGGGAAAAATTTACAGAATCACACGAATCGAGAAAAAACCCATGTACATACATTGTCGAAAAATAGTAGTTACTCACAATGGAGAACGAAAAAAGGATGGGTCACATCAGAACTAGAATGGAAGACGGAAAGAAGCCAGAACTAAGAGCACAAGTAGGCAGCAAGACGACAGCGTGAACTTCTCTCTCTCTGGGGTCTTTCAAAATAACGATATGAATAGTGATCTGGAATACAAAGGGTCACTT
Organism: Actinidia polygama; assembly: GCA_030159135.1. Classification (NCBI taxonomy): domain Eukaryota; kingdom Viridiplantae; phylum Streptophyta; class Magnoliopsida; order Ericales; family Actinidiaceae; genus Actinidia; species Actinidia polygama. Next base: position 4,051,162 of record BRYF01000018.1, read on the forward strand.
ATACAGAAGTTGAAGAGGCAGAAAACCATCAAATGCGACCTTAGGGCGCCTCATTTTGTGGGTAAACACCCCAAACGTGCCCTTAAGATGCGTCATTTCATGAGCTAAGCGTCGCACTCCAGGCCAATAAGGGATAAACGCGTGGCATTTCCCCACTACGCGCCCGAGCCAAAGAAGCCCTAGTGGGCAAGTAGAAAGTCATCAACGTCAACCAATCAAATGACGACGCATGACGCAACAAAGGGAGGGTTAGCCGAGCTAGTAGAGAGCTCCGAATTGTGTCCCGAGATTTGCTAAATTTGCTGGACAAATTCAAAAAGGGAGAGTTAACCGAGCTCACGGGAGCTCCGAACTTTGTCCCTCGAAGATTTGCTACACTTAGCAAAAATTCACAACAAAAGGAGGGTTAGCCGAGCTACAAACTATGTCCCGAGAGATTTTCTAAATGTGTTGGATAAATTCAAAAAGGGAGAGTTAGCCAAGCTCAAAGGAACTTTGAACTTTGTTCCGCGAAGATTTGCCACATTTAGCAAAAATTCACAACAAATGCAGGTTATCCGAGCTTGTAGAGAGCTTCAAATTGTGTCCCGAGAGATTTTCTAAATGTGCTGGGCAAATTCAAAAAGGGAGAGTTAGCCGATCTTAAGGGAGCTCCGAACTTTGTCCCTTGAAGATTTGCCACACTTAGCAAAAATTCACAACAAAGGGAGAGTTAGGCGTGCTCACGGAAAGCTCCGAACCGTGTCCCGAGAGATTTGTTAAATGTATTGGGAAAATTCCAAAAGGGAGAGTTAGGCGAGCTCACGGGAGCTCCGAACTTTGTCCTGCGAAGATTTGCCACACTTAGCAAAAATTCACAACAAAGGGAGTGTTAGCCAAGCTCGTAGAGAGTTCCGAACCGTGTCCAGAGAGATTTTCTAAGCTAGGCATAATCAAAAAGGGAGAGTTAGCTAAGCTCACGGGAGCTCCGAACTTTGTCCTGCTAAGATTTGCCACACTTAGCAAAAATTCATAACAAAGGGAGGGTTAGTCGAGCTCACAGAGAGCTCCGAGCCATCTCCCAAGAGATTTGCTAAATGTGCTGGGCAAATTCAAAAGTGAGAGTTCGCCGAGCTCACGGGAGTTCTGAACTTTCTCCCATAAAGATTTGCCACACTTAGCAAAAATTCATAACAAATGGAAGGTTAGCTGAGTTCACGGAAAGCTCTGAACCTTATCCCGAGAGATTTGCTAAATGTGCTAGGCAAATTCAAAAAGGGAGAGTTAGCCGAGCTCGCGGGAGCTCCGAACTTTCTACCACAAAGATTTGCCACACTTAGCAAAAAGTCACAACAAAGGGAGGGTTAGCGGAGCTCATAGGGAGCTCTGATATGTGTCCCGAGAGATTTATCCAATTCCAAACTTCTACTTAAGTACACTAAGAAAAGATTTTCATAGGAAATTTAGCCGAGCTCATTCTAAGTCAGAGCTCTGACTTGTAAATCTTGCCTAAGTATATTTGGGGCACATATACACAGAAGAAAGCTTGGCAATATAAAATAAATGGCATGCGAGGTTCAAGCAAAAAATTTCATTCATTACAGAAAATCGTTCTTTCGATTATAAGGACTTTCATTCATTACAAAAAATCATTCTTTTGATTACAAGGACG
>BRYF01000018.1:4077812-4080312 GCA_030159135.1 Actinidia polygama
AATACAACAACATACTATACAAGTATTCAAAAACTGTCAATAATAATAAGTTATTATTGAACAATATTCATAATCATTAACATAAACTTCAACCCAAAATTTCAAGTACAAACACAAAAAATCACATTTTTTAATTTTCACATACGTAATTGTTAAATTTATCAAACATTTAATGCAACAATATAATGTACAAGATATTATCATTCATCAAGGTAAACCATTAAAAAATATTTATTTTTTTATTATACTGTTCATAGGTGTCGACACTTGAAAACCAAGTGTCGACACGTGCTGTCAATGGCCAAAACTTTGAATTTACTGTTCAAAAAATTTTAGGTGTCAACACCTGGCGTCAGTAGCCCAAAATATCAAGTTACTATTCAAACAATTTTATGTGACGACACCTGGCATCAGTAGTCAAACATTCTAATTTCATTCTTCAAAAGTGTCGACACTGAATAAGTGTCGACACTTACGTTCCTTATCACATACTTTTTACCACTTCGAAATAAGGTCTTAAGAGGCAACATACTAATCATTAACACCATCCAAAAGCGAAACTCATTTACAAACTAATCCCTTTTATAATTTTTATTGTAACCAAGTCTTCTATTTTAAGTTCAATACTCAAAGTAATGCATCAATAGACTTTATATAAGTCATTAACACAATCCCAAGATTAAACCCCATAAGATAACCCCTTTACCTCAAATCCAAGCAAAAACTCTAAAAAAAATTGAAGGAGATGAGATGATTCTCAAATCTTCAACTTGCTCCAATCTCTAATTTTTTTGGCTCAAAACGAAGTCCCCGTCGAGTAGATGATTTTTTTCCAAAGCATCCCACTCGAATCATACTCTAACTCACTAGATCTAAGCTCAAATGTATCAAAACTCTAAAGAGAGAGAGAAAAGAAGAAATGTTGAGACAAAAATTAAAATGACATGGCCAAAGGGGGGAGAGAGAGAAATAAGTGTTCCTTTGGCCTTAGGCCTTGTTTGGCCACACCCATAACAAAAATTCAACATTGGATTCAAATTTAACCCAATCTCACACAAGCCCACTACAAACCCAATTAAAATAAATTATCCGTGGGCCAATTATTTTGCCCACTCTTCCACAACCCACTTCAAATCCTTTCAAACCCACTCAAATTCACATTTGGCCCAATTAAATTTAAATGGATCCCATTTATACTAAATCTCATAACGATATGTATAAATATGTACACGTGGCATGATGACTTTATATATCCGTAATAATTATCTATATTTATAAAAAAATTGAACCCTTACAATCACTTAACTCTGGCTCCGTTTGGTAATGCATAAAAGTCAAGATTTTTTAAGCTTTCTATCAAAAAAGCCAAAATATTTTTGCTTTTTTTGCTTTTCTGGTTTTATTTTAACTAAAAATAAAAAAAATAATTTTTTCTGGCTTTTTTGCGTAAAAGCTTAAAAAAAGTCAGCCAAAAAGCTAATACCAAATGGAGCCTATGTTAAACTAAAAATTCAATCAACTTATCTTCTTAACTATTAATAATTGTCATTTTAGTAATTTCATTAGTCATATGTTAAACATAAAATATTAAATTATTATGTGAGTAAATCCTTAATAGAAATACAAAACAATTTTTTTAAATTAAATTTTTTTTGCTTAATGTCACTTAACTACCTAAACAAAATCTCTAAAATTTGGTTCTAAAAATGGTTAATTAAAAAAGAGAGAGTTATTTTAGAAATTTTGTTTTGTTTTTCTGCATATGAGCTTATCGCATGATAATTTAACATTTTGTATTTAACGAATGGCTAGGAAAATATTAAAGTGGGGTACGTTGATTGAGTTTTGAGGAGGATTAAATGATACTATGCTATAGTTTAGGGGATAAAATGCAATTAACCCTTTTTAAATCTTATTTTCCGAGAAACTGGAGCTTCTAAATGCAAACTAAAAGGATCTTAGTACACACTAATTTCTCAGTACAGTTCAATTGAATTTTAGGATTTCTTATTTTTCGGAGTACACCTCTATAATTTCAAATTTACATTATCCCCATCCTCACCCTTTCAAAACCCTAACCTTAATCTTATGCTCCAACCACCAGCCGCCTACTACAGCCGGTAACTTCGTCATTGACTCAAAGCATATATTGATATATATTAGGTGATTTTTTTCGCACTTTAAGTATTATTGCATGTATAAATTATTCATTTTAATCGTTTTGTGGCACAAGTGGATTAAATTGTCTTGCAGGACTAAGAGATGCTTAGAGAATTCTTGGAAGGGACGGGGGCGTATGAATGAAGGATTTGCAAGTCAATAGGCCAAAGAGTTGTAAGGCAAGTGTTTGAAAGAAGTTCGACCGGTCGAGAATATACTGGACCGATCGGATGAGCAACAAAATACCGGAAGATAATCCAACCAGTCCAGCTTTGGTTCAACTGGTCAAGGATCAAGTAGAGAAGCCAATCGCCATACCCCGACTGGTCCAGCAAATTCT
>BRYF01000018.1:4125312-4135312 GCA_030159135.1 Actinidia polygama
GGATATGGTTCCCTTATTGGGTCGAATCCTCACAGAGGTGGACTCTGATCAGGCGGCGAAGTGACGAAGAACTCTTGAGTAGGCGGTCATTATGGAAAGACTCTTCATGGAGATGTTGTCCCGGATATGTAAATGACCTCGCCTTATGGCGAGATGGAGATGGATTCGTTTCAGCATGTTGAGCGGAGATATTGTGTGGAGATCATACGATGGGCGACTAGGAGTACATGAAGCTTTGGCTCCGTTTGGTAATGCTTAAAAGCCAAGCTTTTTTTAAGTTTACTACCCAAAAAGTCAAGATTTTTTCATTTTTTTTCTTTTAGATAAAAATATGCAAATAAACAAAAATAAAAAAGCAAAAAAGCCAACTCTGATTGTTTTTTTTGCTTATTTTAAGCAAAAAAAGACAGTCAAAAAGCTACAATAAGCTGGTTCCACACAGCGTCTTTATGGTGAGGTGATCATTCATGCGACGTGCTCAACTTGAACATAACTGGGCATATATTTTACCCTACATCAATTAGTGTATTTTTTTTTGAAACTATAGTGGCTGTATTTGTTAGAAATCTTAAGGGGCATCTTTGGTGATTTTACTTGGACCCAAGAAATCTCACTCTACCCCTAATTTTTTCTTGGGATGAATTTTACTAACCTACCTTGCGGTTTCTAATAAATAAATCTACCTCTTAATAATTTTTAAAATATCACTAATCACCCTAACTTTTGAAACTATTATCAAGATTTCTTCAAATAACTAATTTTTTGATAACATTTTTAATAAAAATGATAAAATTACCATTAATTTTAAGAATTTTATATTTTTTCTCAACACAACTATTATAATTAATTGCTATTTTATTTTTTTTCTTTAAATAAAATTATTTATTCAAGTATCTTATAAAAATAATATTTTTAATTTATTATTGATAAAAACAAAGATATAACATTTTTATAAATAAATGTTATTTTAAAAAAATAATTGAATTTTTATTCATTTTAATTGATTTATTGCGAAAAAAAGAATTTTTATTTTATTTTAATTGATGTATTGAAAAAAAATAATAAATTTAATGAAAATATTGTTATTTTTTTTAAAATCTAGCTCCATGAGAAATTTTTAATAATTATTTTATAAGATATTTTACCCAAAATTAGTAGCCCCATACTCGAAGTGCCGAAGTGGAACACTCGGGACCTTCGAGTATCAATGGAGGCGATCGTCAATCGATGATGTGGACGCACTATGATGGCGTTTTCTCAAGAGGTACCACGCGGTGGATGCAGTTAATGCACCTTATTCAAAAGAAGCCACGTGGATGATGGCATTAATGGAAAAATAGCGTGTTTCAACGAGAAGAGCAATTTATATCTCGGAATTTGAATCGTTGTGAGATCTCAATCGTCGGATAGGATGGATCCATACCCTAGGTGTTTTCTATAAATAAGGGATCCCCCCACTCATTTACATTTCTTGCTTCCGCTGTCAAACTGTTGCTCTAGCTCCGACGTGCGCCTCGCTCTAAACAGCTCACCACTTCTTTCATTTCCTCAATAAGTATTCAATACCGCTCTCGCCTTTAATGTTATAATCCCTAGTGCATGTCTAGTAGGATCGACTTAGGAGGCAGAAGTTTAGAAAATTCTTTGTCTTCCTGGGTATCCAATCATTTAGGAGGGAAATCCTATATAACTAACGACATAAACCAGTCCCCTTCTTTGTCACCTAAAGGTCCCCTTCATGGCGATTCATCCTCCATATGTCCTATGATGAATTCAGGTGTCTGTACTCTCTCAGTCCTTTTCCAAACTCAGGGTAGTTTTATTTCAAGGCGAGGTTGGGCAAGAGTTTGATAAGAGGGGCACCCAGCAACGTGAAGGGATGGAAGAAAAGGTTTTTCTTCATCTCGGGAGATGAGTGGGAGTTCTTCCCGAGCATGCCTTCGGGTGTCGGAATCCCACGGATCCCCTGAGTGTGGGGTATTCCAGGTAAGTTACTTTTGTCATTTCATTCTAATTCATTCAAAGTGTATTATCTCATCTTTTTTTTTTTGACTAACGTTTTTCATTATCCAGATAAGCATTGTAGCAAGTTGCACGCCCTGACCGAGATTGAGGCGAGAAGGACGACCGAGGTTCTCAAGAACATAAAACCAGGAGACTACTTTGATGTTTTTAAGGTCCTCAGATCTAAGACGTTGTAGAGGTATTTTGACAGTGTCCGCGGCGAGGTATCATCTAGCGGCGGGAACGACTTTAGGGGGGACAAGCAAGGATACTACTTCGGGTGACGAGGGTGAGTCTAACGCTATCCGAGATGAACACCTTGGGCGTGGCAGCCTTTCTCCAGATGACTCCGTATAGTGTTTAGGAGTTATCAGGGGGATATAGGGAGAATAGCTAGGAAGGCTTTTTTTGACACCCTTGACCTGACTTTGCTTAGGTGGTTGGAGAAAAAATTAAAGATCCCTTTTTGGATTTTCTACCAAGGGACCCCTTATTGGGTAGTTCAAGCTCCATCTTGGACTCTGAGTCAGAGTCTAGATCAGACTCAAGCCTGTCCCCCAAGCTTAGATCGGATGGTATTTTCTTTTTAACCTTTTTCCAAATATTTTATTTCATTCATTGTCTAATCGTTTTTATCATAGCTATGTCATCACAGATCAGCTTGGCCACTCTTACCAAAAAGGTTGGGGAGAAGAAGTTTGCTACTAAGGATGCTAGCTCGGCCACTCCACCCTTAAAGGGGATTGTTATCCAGAAGAAGCGATCCCAAGACGATGCTCAAGATTCCGTGTTTGACAAGAAGGGCGAAGTCAATGATTCCAAAGGCAAGGAAGTTATGCTGCCACCCCTACCAAAGAAGGCCAAATCCAGTAGGGGGTGAGTAATGTGGCTCGGCGTTCGTTGGCGTCGGGGGAGGGTCCTTCTACCTCACCGGGCAAAAGCCTTGGACCCGAAGCCTCGATGATGTCGAGCGCTCCTATGGCGCAAAAAATATTGACCGGGTGATTCTTCTTGATGACAAGGAGAAGGAAGATCAATTCATCACGGATCAATTGGTTACCAAGGCCTTTCACACCCTTGGCCATGTACTTGGTTGTTTACATTGGCTTCATTTATGTAGTTTATTCTTGTTTTCGGCGCTCACGTAGACTTGTCTATAATAGGTGGTTGTGCTCATTTCTGCCCTCGTCCTCCAAAGACAAGATCACCAAAACGACTTCCATTTCTAGCTCGCTTGTGCAGACTCAGAGTGCTCGAGATGGTTAAAGCTCAAAATCGAGCTTTCAAGGCAGAGAACCAATTGGCCGCTCTGGGCGAACAGGCGATAAAGACTGAGACTGAAGTGAAGGATAAATCCGAAGCCATGGTGCGGTTGGAGGCTGAACTTACGGACAAATTAGCTCGTGCCAAGAAGCTCGTCATTGACGAGTTCAAATCTTCGAATTATTTTAAGGACACGGTTACATATTCCATTGCCACGTACTTCGGTGAGGGTTTTGAATTCTACAAGAGGCAGCTTGTTAACTATCACCCAATATCGGCATCGACTTGGTGGGCATGGAGATGGATATTGACTTGGCCGAGGAAGAGGAAGTTGCCAAAGTCGGTGAGAAGGGAGAGGATAATGAGGGCGATATCAGCCCTACTTCTTTATTTTATTCTTTTTTTTAATTGACGAGATGTAATCTATTTTCTTCAATGAATGAAAACTTTCGTTCCTTGCTCCCTTTTGCAATTTTTGGTCATGTCGGCGTCAATATGTACTATTTAGAACAAAGAGTTTAATAATCGACATGGCGAAATGATTAGCCAAGGGGATGACCGACGATCAAACGAATTTCTATTGTGATTGGCGGGCACCTTCAATTGCGGAGACCTTTGCAATGGGCGAACTTACTAATTGAACCCTACTAATGGTTAAGCTTTTGCCTGAATGGCGATGGAAGTCGGAATTAAAAATTGTTAGGCGAATATATTAAGTCAATTTATCTTCGTAAAGCAAATAAGACTTGTTTCAATAACTTTGGTGATCATAATTAATTGATATGATGATCAAGACGCCTTATCATATCGTAATGAATTGGCGTATCTTGATTATGTCGACATCCGTTGTGACGATCAAGATGCCTTATCATATCGTAATGAATGGGCGTATCTTGAATATGGTGACATCCACAATGGCGAACAAGATGCCTTATCATGTAGTAATGAATGGGCATTCTTGATAATGGTAAAATCCACGATGGTGATCAAGATGTCTATGTAGACATGATTGGACTTTTGGTGAAATCTACGTTGGCGATCAAGATGCCTCTATTGTTTTGTAACGAACTGGCGATCTTAATATAAAAGTATGTTGAACAATGATGAAAATCACAATTAAATTTTTATCTTAAAATTGGCAATTTATTACAAGAAATCCGGGATGTGGAGTGCTAAAAAATGGCGATACAGTTCAGGCAATCTACTTATCATGGCGATCAAAAGATTTACTGATAATATTTCTTCAGGTACTCGGCGTTCCAAGGGTGAGGGAGTGTCTTTCCATTCATGTTTTCCAACCAACAAGTCCTTGGCCTAGATACCTTGACAACTTTGTAAGGGTCTTCCCATGTAGGACCAAGCTTTTCCGTGTTTGGTTCCTTTGTAGACAAACTAACTTTTCTTAGGATTAGATCGCCGGCAGAAAATACTTGTGTTTAACCCTCTGGTTATAGTATTTGGTGACCTGGTGTTTGTAAGCTACTTGGTACTTCAGCCTTCTCCCTTCTTTCATCAAGGAGATCAAGGTTGAGCCTCAGCTCAATTTCGTTGTTCTCCTTGTTGAAATTTGAGGTCCTAAAGTTTGGCAATATGATCTTGACAAGTATAACTGATTCTATCCCATAGACCATGGAGTAAGGTGTCTCGCCCGTAGGGATCTTGCTCGTCGTATGGTATGCCTATAGTATGCTCGGTAGGTCTTCTATCCATTCACTTTTAGACTTTTCTAATCTTGTCTTCAGATTCCTAAGGATGGTCCTGTTGGTATCTTCCACTTGGCCATTAGCTTGGGGATAACCTGGCGAGGAAAAATGGTGCGAAATGGCGAGGTCCGAACAAAACTATCTAAACACATCATTGTCAAATTGTCTGGCGTTGTCTAAGATGAGAATCTTGAGAATTCTGAATCAGCAGATGATGCTCTTTCATATGAAATTCCTTGTGTTTTTCTTAGTGATCTTGGCGAGAGGCTCTGCCTCTATCCACTTAGTGAAGTAATCAATGGCGACGATCAAGAACTTTATTTACAATCGAACTTGAGGCAAAGGTCCAAGTATGTCAACTCACCATTAGGCAAATGGCCATGGGCTGGTCATTGGTACCATCTCAGTATGAGGGAGGTGACTCACTGGAGCAAACCTTTGGCATTTGTCACACTTTCTTGTGTATGTCGCCGCATCATGCTCTATCCAAGGCCTGAAGTAGCCTTGTCGAATTGCTTTTCTTACAAGTGATCTTGCCTCTGAATGATTTTCATAGATATCTTCATGAATCTCCCTCATTACATAATCCGCTTTGGCAGGTCGGAGGCACCTTAGGAGAGGACTTGAAAAAGATCATTTATATAAAATTCCTTGAAGAATGCAGAACCTTACAAACCTGTATTGGACCCGGAGAGCTTGGAGTTTATCAATTGGTAATGTGCCATTTCGGAGATTGGCGATGATGTTGTCCATCCATGTTGGGTCTGTTTCTGCTGGACAGACAGGTTGGTGATCTCAATACTTGGATTGGGCAGGAACTTTAGAGGTATACTTTTATCTGACACGAAATTAAATGTAAAGGCTAGATTGACAAGAGCATCAGCCTTTCTATTCTCTTCTCTGGGGATTTGGCAAATGGTAAAGTCTTTGATTTTCTTGGACATGTTTTTGACTTCGTCTAAATAGGCCGTCATCCGAGCATCTTTGACAAGGTAGTCTCCTTGGACTTGGTTAACCACCAGTTGTGAATCACTAAAAGCGTCCATGGAATCTACTCCCAATCTTGTGGCGACTCTTAGTCTGATGAGGAGAGCTTCATATTCGGCTTCATTATTGGTGGCTTTGAACTCAATTCGTATGGCGTACTCTATCTGCTTTCCTGATGGGGTTTGGAGAACAAGTCCTGCACCACAACCATGCTGATTGGAAGACCCATCTACAAATAAATCTAGCTAGAGAGATCCTCATCTGAGTTCTGCACATCTGGAGCTTCTTCCTCGGGGGGAGTCACATCTGGTTCTAGAGAAGCTTATTGTGTGGACTCAGCCACGAAATTAGCTAAAGCTTGGGCTTTTACCGTCATTATTGGCCTGTAATCGATGTGGAGTTTACTAAGCTCGATGGACCATTTCAGAAGTCTTCTCGAGGTGTCCAGTCACTATAGAATTTACTTTAAGTTGATCAGTCAGCACAACAATGAGATGAGCTTGAAAATAATAGCGAAGCTTTCTAGAGGTGATCAGAAGGGCATAGACGAGCTTTTCAATTTTTAGATATCTGATCTCGACTCCCATTAGGACTTTACTAACATAATATACTGATTTTTGAACTTAGTCATTTTCTCAAATAAGCACGACACTTACTTCTATTGGCGAGATGGACAGGTACACGAATAGTTCTTCACTTGTGGTAGGAATAGTAAGCAAGGGTGGCGAGTCGAGATACTCTTTGAGCTGTTGAAATGCTATTTCAGATTCCTCATTCCATTGGAAGGTTTGATTTTTCCTCAAGATCCTGAAAAATGGGAGACACTTATCAGCTGATTTGGAGACAAATCTATTAAGGACTACAACTCGCCTGGTCAACTGCTGTACCTCGTGGATATTTCTAGGCGAGCTCATCAGGAGAATGGCTTAAATCTGATTCAGGTTTGCCTCAATTCCACGTTTGGTTACCAAAAATCTTACGAATTTTCTAGATGATATCCCAAAAATGCACTTGGAAGGATTTAACATCATCTGGTACCTTCGTAGGATGTGAAACGCTTCCTCTAGGTGGGCGATATGATCGGCTGCTTTGAGGCTCTTGATTAGCATGTCATCTCTATATACTTTCATAGTCTTTCTGATCAGTTACTTGAATATCTTATTCACTAATCTTTGGTATGTCGCTCTAACATTCTTTAAATTGAATGGCATGACCTTGTAGCAGTATAGTCCTCGTTCCGTGTCGAGAGGGAACATCTTGATCTGGTGATAACCCGAAAAGGTGTCCATAAAGTTAAGGAGCCCATGCTTGGAGGTCGCATGAACTATCAAGTTAATTTTTGGCAAATGAAAATTGTCTTTTGGGCATGCCTTGTTGAGGTCGGTGAAATCTACACATACCCTCCACTTTTCCCCTTTTTTAGGGGCAACGATAACATTGGCGAGCCAATCTGGGTAGTGGGCTTCTCGGATGACATTGGCCTTGATGAGGTTAGTTACTTCTTCTTCGATGACTTTTAGGCGTTCAGGGGCAAACTTTCTTCGTTTTTGGCGGATCGGGGGTGGTGGTGGTGCTCGGGGTTAGTAAATAATTTGTGCATGGCAACTTGAGGATCAATGCTCGGAACATCGCCCTGCGACCAGGCGAAGACCTCAAAGTTTTTCTTCAAGAAGTCTACCAAGGCAGAACGCATCTCGTCGGTAAGTTTAGTACCACGTGGCGATCAAGATAGTTAGGGTGTTTGGGTGTTGGAGCAACTTCTTCAAGGGATTTAGTGTTTTTGATTTCTCTGGGATCCACCAGGGTAATCTGTTCCACCTTGTCCCTCAGCACTTCCATCTTGTCATCTTTGATTTGCAATTGTTATTGGGCACTCGGGGCTGGGGAGGTTTTAGTCTTCTTGACCGAAATGAAACATTGTTTGGCCACCTTTTGATTGCCCCTCACCTCACCTACCCCTGTAGAAGTGGGAAACTTTATTTTTAGGTGGTAGGTTGAGGTGATCGCCCTATTTCCTCCTAAAGTTGGGCGACCTAAATCGCGTTGTAGGGTGAAGGGCAATCTACCACGATGAAGTCTTGCCAAACAATGACCTGGTGGGGCTCCATCCCTAAGGTTACCGGTAACTTGATCTAACCGAGCAGATGCTTCATATTCCCTCCAAAGCCTACCAGGGGAGTATGGAAGGGGTGTAACTTATCTAGTTCGATATTTATTTTTTTAAATGCCGAGATGAACAAGATATCCGCTGAACTCCCATTGTCAACCAAGATCCTTTGAACATTAAAGTTGGCGATGACGGACGACACAACCAAGGCGTCATATTGAGGGAGGTGTAGGCCCCTCAGATCATCATTGTTGAAGATGATAGGTGGGTGAATATCAATGACTGGCGAGGAGAGGTTATGGACTTCTTCCTCAACTCGCCCATTGGCACTCCTGGCGTGCCTTTTCCTGGACGAACTTGAACATCCACCGGACCCAAATCCGCCATGGATCACCTGTATATCACATGCGGTCGGTCTATTATTGCCATATCTCCTCTCCAGTGAGTTAGAAGGCGGGCGATTAGCAACATATTTCCTCAGGTATCCTCTCTTGATAAGGTCAGTTATCTATTCCTTCAGCTAGAAGCAGTCTTCTATGTTATGGCCGTGGTATCTCTTTCGAGAATCAGTCTTGATTTTTTCAGGCCATTTGATGAATTCTTCATACTTAACTTCCGTGAGTACTTGGAAAATGGGGGCGTTGAGGGGCGACAACACCATCTTTGAGTGGCGAGGTGGCGTATGAGGATGCCTATCATTGGTTCATCGCCTCAACTCCCGATCTGGCATCTTGTTCCTTGTCTCATCTCTATAATCCGTTCGCTTGGTGTCTGGCTCCTTCCTCTTGTCATTTATTCCCCGCCTCCTTCGTTTGGCCTTGACCAACTCCTCTGCAACAATATATTTATCAGTTTGGCTTTGGAGAGCTGACAAGGTTTTCGAGACGTTCTTTGATAGGGAATCGAATAACGGACTCGGGAGAAGTCTCTCTATCATCGCCATGATCACCACTTTGTCACTGGCATCCTATACCTCAAGTACAGTTTGGTTAAACCGTTTTACGTAGTCTTTCAAGCCATCCTTTTCTTCTGGTGAATGGTAAAGAGGTGGGAAGCATTTTTCTGCCTGACTCTGCAGCTCATAAAATTGGTGACGAAGAGCCTGTTCAGATCGCCAAACTAGTCAACGGCTCCAGGAGGTAGTTTCCAGAACCAAGACTTCGCCGGCCCCTTTAGAGTGGTAGAAAAAGTCTTGCACATTACCTCGTCCGAATACCTTTAGAGCGACATCAGGCTTTTGTACGAATCCAGATGGTCCATAGAATCCGTCTTCCCCTCGTAGATCCTGAGCTGAGTAGGTAGCTTGAACTTGGAGGAAACCCTGACTCTCATCACCCTCTCTGTGAACGGCAGCTCGGTCTGCCTGATTAAAGCATCCACGGTTACTGGAATGCTTGCACTAATGTTAATGGCATCAAGGTGGGCATCCAAATCTCTGATCTTTTGGGAGGTGGAATTGTCCCGTCGTCTAGGCGCTTAGTTCTCTTGGTGAGGTGACCTTCCTCTTCTCCTGTCCTCTTCTTCCTCCACTTTAGGGGCTCACTTAGATGATCGGGATTTTGACTAAGAGGATCTTCCTTCACGTCGGGGACTTGGCCATCGACGTCGCCCCCTTTGTTCTCGGCCAGTACTATGGTTGTTCTGGGAATGGTCGTCGCCTGAGTAATGAGAGCGGTGAGATCGCTCAATATTGAGAATGGGAGGTGCGGTCGGAGGTGGTGGATTAGCCGCGGAGAGAAGCTGTATCAGGCGGGCGTTATTCTCATTCATGACTCTCATCTGCTCGGCCATACCATATATCTCGCGGTGGAGTCCTTCTAGGTTCAGAGCTTGACTGGTATTGGCCATCGGGTGAACTCTGTTGTCCAAAGGACTGCTGGCACTTGATCTGGGCAGTAAACGGCTGCGCAGGTGCATAGAAATTCGAGAACTATCG
>BRYF01000018.1:4200312-4202812 GCA_030159135.1 Actinidia polygama
ATAGTTTTCCCGTGTCCCCGTCATATCCGTGTCTTGAATTTTTAAAAATTATCGTGTTTGTATCCGTGTCCATGTTCATGCTACTTCGACTTTGAGAGGGCAAAGTGTAGTTTGTCAACCCTTACCCTAACCCCTAAACCTAACTTGTAACCGCCACCATCACCTCCACGCACAGGCATACATACACATGCACAGAGGGAGAGGGAGAGATTTGGACAGGAGACCACCCCCACCACTGTATACAAGCCTCCACCATGAGAGTCTGACCTACCACCACCACCACCACCATTGCACCACCATATGCACGCACACACAAACACATACATAGGGAAAGATCTGACCTACCACCACCACCACCGCTACATACACGGGGAAAGGGCCTCCACCCTGAGAGTCTGACCTAAACGCACGCACACACAGAGAGCTAGTCTAGAGAGAGAGACACCATTGTGGGTGGTGGTGGTGGTGGTGGTGGTTGCTTGCGATTCACGACGGAGGCACATGGAGGCTGGATATGGGTCTAGGTTGGGGTTAGGATTTGGGGGGTATGGGTTTCTATGGTTAGGGTTATTGTTTGGGGAAGGGGGAGAGGAAGGAAAATGGTTATTGGTTTGGGTATGGCCCATGGGTCATGATTTTCATGTGGCACCACATGGACTGAGTTTGATTGCAACCAATTCAGGAGTTGAGAGTCCAAAGTATAAGGGCTAAAGTATGAATCGCGCATACATTGAGGGAGAAAATGTAGTTTACCCATAATTAAAATAAAATCCCCTGTTTTCCTCTGTTTTTTACTTGATAAATTAATTAAAAGTTCACTAAATACAAGAAAAAATAGTTTTACTCGACAAATTAGTTTTTTTTTTTTTTGCCTATAGTCGTTTATTTAAAATTTGAATAAAAAATTTATATTTAATCAAACAATAAAAAAAATACGAATATGCAAAAATTCAGGGGAAAAAAAAAAGAAACTAACCCAAATGGGGCTTGAGATTACCTGAGAATTGTTATTTGTTTGAGAGATGACCAGAGCTTAGAGATAACTCACTGTAGCGTTTCTCATTTTGAGAACTGCAATTTGAGAACAGTAGCGTTTCTCATTTTGTAAACAATAACTGATAGAATAACAAAGACAATTTTTTAGTTGAATGTTATGTTTTAATGAGCAAATCTTATCAAGATAATTTTAAAATAAATCTTTCATGTTGATTTAGTAGCCACTAGCCAATAAGTTTTTAAAAAGAATAATAAATTAAAAAATTCAAGAAATTTTGATTAAGAATTTAGTTTGAATTAATCTTCATAACATTTTTCAACTGATTTATTTTTTTTCATCATTAGTGAATTTTTTATAAAAATTTTATATTTTTTTCGATTCCTCTTACTCTAACGAGAGAAGTCCAAAATATAAAAAAAAAATTATCTAATTTTAAAAAATAATAATAATTTTATTCGATAAATAAGCTGTTTTTTTTTCTTTCATAATTTTTTTTTCTAAATTTCAAGAAAAAATTTATATTTTCGGGTTCCTCTAATTAAGAGAAATTGAAAAAGTAAAAAAATTTGATCAAACGATAAAAATAATCACTAAAGACAAAAAAATTCAAAAATCAAAACAATTAAATTATTTTGGAAGTTAAACCAAACAAACAGAGAGCTCCAAGAGCTCTTCTAAGGTTAAAGACCATTTGAAATACTATATACAATGTAGATTTTTTCTAAATTTGAACAAATTTTTTTTTTTAAAATTGTTTTTATTAAGCAAAAATAAAAAATATATATATAAAATTTTGATGAAATTTACTAACCAAAACAGTTAAAAAATCATTTAATTTGAAAGTTCACCAAACAAATAGAGAGCTCCGAGGCTCTTCTAAGGTAAGAGACCATTTGCAAGACTATATACAGTATAGATTTTTTTTAGAAAGAGGGAGAGACAGGAGATAGAAATACAGGGATGAATGATTGGTGCTTCAGGGGGGTCTTAAAAATGGAACTTTTTTGTAATTTTGGAGGGAGAACAAGAGAAGAAGTACTCAAAGTAACCATCTCTATATATATAATTCTATTTGCTTTCTTGAAGCTTCAATCTCTCAGGAGACCTGGTAATTACTATAAGAAGAAACAGTGACAGAGAGAGAGAAAGAGAGAGAGAGAGAGAGGAGGCTGCAAGTTTGATCTTTGTTCTATGATTGATGTTTGCTTTGCTTAGAAGGATGTTGGAACTTTGAAAATTGGCATCCATTTCAAACACAAGCTATCTAAGAAAACAAACAATGAGAAGAAGAAGAAGAAGAAGAAGAAGAAGAGTTAAATATCATTGAAATGTTTCACAAAAAATTATCATGTTGGTGTAACCAACGTTATCTAGTAAGATCAAGGGGTTAGTCTGGTGGTTGAAGCGCTCAAGTGTTGATATTGTGTGTGCTGTGTTGTGCCTTTTTTTTTTTTTTTTGAGTCAACTTTTTTGAAGTTAGCATTTTGGATTTCACTGGCAGTC
>BRYF01000018.1:4225312-4227812 GCA_030159135.1 Actinidia polygama
TAAAAAAATACACACAAAAAAAAATAATAATAATAAAAAAAAAATAAACTAAACAAGAAATGAGAGAGAGAGAGAGAGAGAGAGAGAGAGAGTGAGTGAGCAGTGGGTGTAGAGAGAGAGAAAGAGAGAGAGAGGTGAGGGGGTATAATAGTCTTTTTATGGGGAGACAAAGGTAGGGCCAAGGAGGGGGATTTGTCAGGAGGGGGGGGAAATTTTCTTTTAAAACTTTAGGATGGGACCCACAAGGCCCATTAGCTATTTTACATCAACATATAATGCCACATATATAGTGGACTTTAACAATACTTTTTAGCTGGCCCGTTTATATGTGGTGGGGCCCGAGAAATTAATGACATTTCAGCCCAAAGTTGAATGGCCCAATATGAACTCATTCCCTCTTTTTATTTTCTTTTTAATTTTGGAAAAACTCTATTTTTAGCATCAATCTCTATTCCAATAATAATAATAATAATAATAATAATAACCGGTAAGTTCACAAATCTAAATGCAAATTGGTTCTCTATGTGGAGTTATTTGCTTGATGATTTAATGGTCGGGGCTGTATTTGGATTCAGAATTTATAAAAGGATTTGTGTGGAAAAAATAAAAATAAAAAAATAAAAAATAGGCCGTACTTTTTTTGGGGTGGGGGTGGGGGGGTGTATAATTAGGAAAATAAGAAAATGAATAAGTACTTGTCAAAAATCGAAAATCATTGTTTTTCTTTGGAGTTACTCATAATCTAATTTTATGTTCCTTGATATATCCAAAATTCACGGCGTAGCGTAAATTTCAAAATACAAAAAAAGTCCCCCTAATCCCTATATTAATTTTTACTTTAGTGAATTGATGGACTCATAAACATTAAAAAATACTCGGAATCGATTTAATTTGTGACTCTTCAATAGATACATACAAAGCATTTGGATTGAGGATTAAATAAGAGATTTGTGTGAAAAGATAAAAGAAAAACTGAAAAGATTATATATGCATCCCACAACTTTTCTCATTCTTTTATCCTTATGCCCCGTTTGGCCCTAGTTAAAAAAAATATCAGTTGTTTAGCCATTCTAAATAAGAAGAGTTTTATTCATGAGTTAGTAAAAATTATTAATGGCTACTGGGTTTACTAAAAAAATTAAATCAATACGAACCCTAAAAACAAGGCTAAAATGGTAAGATAAATTGCCCTTTTTTATTTATTAAGATATAGCTTGAAAATTTACGCTAAACAGATCCGTAATCCAAACGCAACCTAAGCGATTCCGGATGAAAAAAATGCTCTACAAAAGATAACATTATGGTGACCAACCCTCCAATATACACTTTATATTTATTTATGGGCCTCATGATGTCCAACTCCTGTGGACTGGATCTTTACTCAAATAAATCTTGATCTTTTTAAAAATTCTATTTAGGTTCTATGGGTTTAACTGTTTTGAATGATAAGTTTATCACTCCGGTTTTTGACTAAAAATTTAATATATTATAAATAAAAAAATTTATTTTATATCCACTATATTTTTTAATAAAACATATCACTCTCACATATCATTGCTATATATTTTAATTTATAATTTTTATACTTTTGGGGGTAAGAATAATAAATTTATCATTCATTGTTATACTGTTTTGTAAAATGATAAATTTATCATTCTACGAGTTACACATATATAGCAAATACACACAATATGAGAATTTGTTGAAATAAATTTTTTGTCTCTTTTTATTCAACATTTTATTGAGAATCTATTAGAATAAAAAAAATCCAAAAAAATCTATTTATGATTTTTTTTTGTCTTTTGCTGTTGACATTGTATTTACTGTCATCGAACTCGTCGCTATTACCATCTTCATAGACAACGACAGTACTGCCGCATCGTTATCATCGGCGCCGACGTTGTCACCATCAACAATTCATTTCCCCCCTTTAAATAAGAATAAAAGGCAAAAAATATAAAATTAGATTTTTTTTGAGAAAAATCAAGTACTTAGAATTTAAATGAGTCTAAGTCCTCTATGAAAGATCCTACTGGAATTATCCCTTTATTTATATTTTTTTTTTGGGTTGAAATTAGGTTAATTAATTAATTGTCCATAATTGACTCTATAGTATATATTTAAACAACTGCAGAGTTGACGCAAAATGCCACCATTACCTTCCAAAATCCTAAAGTTAGGTACCTTAATCTATTATTAATTCATTATGTGGTTTGGTGGTTTTGCTTTCGGCAAGTGATTAATTTAGTCTCGAGACCGAAAAATAAAAAAGAAGAAATTAAATCTTATCAGGCCAGCTCATCTTTAAACAGCACAGAGAAGTCAGGACTGAGCGATGTGGGACATTTCAACATACACTCTGGATCACAGTAGTTGGACACTCGGCACACTTGACGACAAGCCCAACCCACAGCAGCCGGACACTCGACATGTTGGACGACAGACCTAACATTGCTCTGATACAACTTCTCAAACCCAAATCATCTTTCTCTTTAAAAAC
>BRYF01000018.1:4380312-4382812 GCA_030159135.1 Actinidia polygama
AAAGATTGGGGGCTGTGATGGGAGTTGAAGGTGAGGTAGCGGCCGAGCTGGCTCCCGTCCCACATCGACTTTTGCTGGAGGTGCCCACATCAACTTCCTTCTCCTTATCAGAATCTTTTTGGGGACGTAGGGAGGAGCGCGAGTTCGGCGCCACTGGAGCAGGAACAAGAGCAGAACTCAGGGCCTTGCATTTTTTTTTGGACTGGTTCTTCAGGATCTCGGACCTTCATGAGTTTTGGAGGCATTTCTACCACTGAGTTTGAATATGCTCCTCTACCAATGAAGGAGTGCTCAACCTTGTCTTTGAAAGTTTGGGATATTTGGGGTACTTCAAATTTTGCGGGGGCCTCGTCGTCTGAGTTGACCACCAGAATGGGATCAACTGCAGCCAGGTTACCACCTAGGACCACTGGCTTGACTACACCTTCTTTGGCTGGTTCCTCAACCTCATCAATTTCCTGTTCAACCTCTTCCTAACATTTATTCCGCGATTAAGGCAACAACAAGCTCACTACCTGAAAATTGAAGCGAGCTGGAACCGCAAGTAGTGTTGGAGCTTATTTCCTCCTCCTACTGCTAGCTAATTCTTCAGCAAACTTAACAGCCCCCTCGTTGAGGGCTGAGATTGTCCGAGTTGGAGCGTTGGGCCCTTTGTGTAGGCTCATAGATAAGGAGGGAAGGAAGTATAACTCGAGCAAGTCTTGCATCTCGGTGTGGGATTGTATGGCGGTAGACGGGCTCATATCGTAGGAGAGTTGCAATGTCCCGAGGCACCTGACTATTGTTTACGTGCTAGATCGCAAGCCTGCACTCTTATGTCCGAGCTTGGGTATGTTGACTGCGACGCTCAAATTGTGGAACAGAAATAAGAGCCGACCGCTCAGAAGGAATTGGTGGTAACATCCTACCACAACGTCTCTCCTCATTTTGGGTAATGGCAATGGCCTCTCTCAATGAGGAACTAAATCTATATTAAGTATACGACACCAAACCTGATCATACTGATCTCGTAAGACTGCTAAGAACTTGAATATCCATTGTATGTCAATAAATTTTCGAAAGGCAGTATCAGTAGAACAAATAGGAGTGTAATCAGCCAATTAATCGAAGCGCTGCCATAAAGTAGTAAGAGCAGAATAGTACTATAGTTAGGGCTGTTCACGGGTCGGGCGGGACGAATTTGACCATAATCCGTCACCCGCCCGAATACATTTGGGGTGGAAACATGATGAACCGATTCCGACCGAACCCTTTTCACGAAACCGACCGTTCATGGGTTAGCGAGTTGCGGTCGGGTCGGTCGGATTTCTTCCAATTTGAAAGTCTAGGGTCGAAATAAAAAATATTAAAACTTAAGGAGTTTGATCAATAATAGTGTCAAAACTTGGGATTTCCTTGTAATTTGCCCAATCTTTTTTCTTTTATAAAACCCACGAGAGGGTTTTCTAGTGAGAGAAAGCTTCGCAGCAATGGTGTTGACTGTCGAGAGTCTGGATCTGCTTGTTCGTCTTCGTCTTCTCTCATTGCCTCGTCATTTGCATCTGAAACGAGGAGACTCAATCGAAGGAGTTCGTTACTCCAACTTTGTCGAAACTGTTGGCAAGCATGGCTCAATCGTCATCAAGTTCAACGGCGACGATGTGTTGAGTTTCGTCTGTTCATCTGTTGAGAATCAGATGAGAGTTGAGTTTGTTGACTGATGGCAGTCGCAGATGCAACTTGCAAGAGGCTCACAGTGATACGGTATCAGACTGAGAGAGAGAGACGAGAGAGGGAGAGAGAAGGGAGAGGCTTAGGCGTAATGAAGAAGACTTCGAGACTCAGAAGATTGATATTTGATAATGTGATACACGGTATCAGACTAAGAGACTCACAATCATACCCCTAACTGTGATTGAGTGAACAAACCTATTAAGATAGAGTGAGAGAGAGAAAGGGGAGGCTTGTATCGGGTCACGGGTCGGGCGGGTCGGAATGATTCATAATCCGTGAATCGCCCGAATGCATTCGTATTTCTACCCGTATCCGACCGTTCAACAGCTCGAAACCATCCATAGGCTTGAAATTCGGATCGTTCGTGTCAGGTTCGGCGGGTGGTTCGTATTTTTGAACAATCCTAACTATAGTGATGTCATCTCAGCCTGGTCCAAGTGGTCAACACGCCGCTGCAGATCATACACCTGTGCTATGTTCCCTCGTCTGGAGTAGGTCTCATAGACAATTTTCTAAATATCCTTGGTTGTATTGAGAGATAAGAAGCCCTTGCCAATCTCTAGAATCATGGAGTGAAGTAACCAACCCATGATCAAAGATTTTTCTTGATCCCACTTATCAAATCATGGATACCCACGTTGAGAGACATAATAGTACCAATAATATACCCAATTTTACCTCTGCTTTTAGAAAAAGTGTGGCAGATTTGGACAAGGATAGGTAATTGGTACCATCAAATAGCGTCGTGGTGATTCATAGGTACCAGGTTTTCATTTGAGACAAAAAT
>BRYF01000018.1:4410312-4412812 GCA_030159135.1 Actinidia polygama
GTGCATTGTATGTTTATATGTGATCGGTTCTCGTCTCGGTTCCTCAGGTCTCGGGTTGGTTCCTCGGGTCGGGTCGGGTCGGTTCTCATCTCGGGTGGGTTCGGGTCGGTTCTGGATAAAAAATATACGGACCCGAGAACCGACCCGAGCTGGACGGGTCCAAAATTTTTAGACCCAGAACCGACCCGAGACGGTGGTAGACCCGAACCAACCCGAACCAATGAGGTCGGGTCTCGGGTCTCGGGTATTTTGTGCACCCCTACTACAGAGCCACCTAGCATGTTAAGCACACCCACAGACAGGAAAGTGCAACTTGACCCTTGGGTATGGATCTTTAATGGACAGTATTTGGAAGCTTAACTATAAAATAACTAGTAATTATCCGTGCCCATATGCACTAAGCCTAAAAAGAAAAGACCACATTTTAAACGTATTCGTAAGAGTTTTGCAATGTAATAACAAATAAAATATAAACATCAGATAAGAGATACATTGCATGCATATACGAAGAGGTACATTGCTACAAAATGCAGAACAAATTAAAAAGTATAATAATTTAAAAAAAATATTGCTAGTTTTAGAGAAATAAGAAAAAATAAATGGCTGTTTTAAATTTTTTTTGTGTGTAAGTCTCACTAAAAACATGATCCAATGGATAAAAAAATATATTCAGCTTTAGAGTTTTTTTGGTCATTAGATCACAACATATATGGGCTCCATACCTTTGAGAAGAAAGAAGTGATATTTTTTGGAAAGAAAAAATATTCACAAGTGAAATCTCAGCTATTGAATTAACTCAAATAGATTTTAATGTGGAAAATAGATTTGAATATTCAAAAACCTTTGTATTTTATATTATAGATGGATTTTGTTAATATGTGGGATAAAGATACTTGCTAATAAAGTAATTAATGGTTCTAACGACTCTTATTATTATAAAGATTAGCCAAGTGTTTTAATATGAGCTTTAAAAATTCTTTTCAGTTAAGTTTCATAAAAAAATATAATATAATTTACGTTAACTACAATCTTTTTATTGTCTACAAGATTTTTTTATTTCGAATTCTTTATACAATACAACAACAAATTATTAGGATTACTTGCAACTCCTCTACCTTTTCTTTTATTTTTTGAGGGGTAAATTCAAAACAAGTCTTAAACATTAAAAAAATATAGTATGATTTAATGCGCACACACAACTTGCCCTACATATTTATAAACGCACTTTCCAGTCCTGTAATTTAAAAAGAGGAGCTGCGATCTAGTATCTCTTGTACCATGAAACTGAATACTCCCGCGAGTTTCAACGCCGTGGATCCCGCAAATAGACAAAACGTAGCGGGATCGTCGGCATCGAACCGCTCGTTTAGTGTTTTAATTTCGGAGTCCCGAGACGTACTTTATGCTTCCCAGATATACCCCACACGTGAATCGGAGCTCCAGCTGTAAAGTGTTCTTTTGAAGGGAAAAAAACACTAAATTACAATAGCAACCCCTCAATTTTCAGAAAATAGTGTCACAGTTTACCTCTTCTAAGTCAACTAGCAGGTGACCTCATGGCAATTGATAATGTTAGCAAAAGACCTTATACAAATTGCTCATTTTGCATTTCCTTTAACAATTCACAAACCCCCAACTAAACCCTATAACCATAGGTCCAACATCATCAGCCCTAACTAAAATCCACCACTTTAATGAACAGGGGCAGACACGGGGGGCGACAGGGACCACATCCCCCAAACATTTGAAAAACCTCTGTTAGTTTTGACTATTTTACTATTGGTTCATATTGAAGTATACACAACTAGCTCCCCTCAGATTTTTTGTCCTTATTTCTTTGTGCCTATAGAAGTGAATCTGTTAAGGCAACTTAGGTACAATTCATTTGCACATTGTTATCAAATTTGAAAATGTATAATTTGACTCCCCTAAATGTAATTCCTGCGTCCGCCATTGTTAATGACATTCCAATCACCACCTATCACACACCAAACACTATCTTACAAGAGGGAAGAGGGGTATTTTTAGGCTTGTGAAGGGGGGAGAGAGAAATTTCTCTTTTTTAAGTTATTTTTTAACCTATTAAAGAGGGCATTAAGGGGAAAGGCAATCATTTTTCAATGATATCTAGGGGTGTCACTGTTATTTGCCCTTGAGAATTGAATTTTTCTACTTTTAGAAAAATCCACTTTGTCCATGGTGGAAATAGTAAAAGGCTCAATCAAATAGGATCAACCAATGAACAGTAGTGATAGAATTTTAAAAACAAACAATTAAATCAGGGACGTTCAACAACAGACAGGAGTAATAAATAATCAAATGGTGCGAAGCATTAAATAAGAACCCTCTCACCTTGGAGTTGGCGGTAGTTGCTTCAATGGAATCGTCACCGACTATTTCGCCTATCCTTTTGCTGACTGCCTTCTCCGGTAAACGCCTCTCACCTTCTACGACGTCGTTCTCAACTGACCTCTCCGAATTACCGCTTGAGCACGGAAAA
>BRYF01000018.1:4440312-4455312 GCA_030159135.1 Actinidia polygama
AAATACATAAAGCAACTAATAGATAAAAACCAGCCATTGAGGCGGATGTATCAGAATTTATAAATGTAAACAACAATTTAGATGCCATAAAAATATAACCAAATCTTGAAGAAAATAGAAGCAACAAATAAGTAAATACATAAAGCAATTAATAGATAAAAATCAGCCATTGAGGCGGATGTATCAGAATTTATAAATGTAAACAACACTTAACATACTAAAACTAAATTTATTAGAACTAAAATTTAATAGAGAATTAACTCTAATAACTCACTCTTAGAATTCTTGCACTCAAATAAAAAAAAAACAGTTTAAGCTCCAAAACTAACTTCTCTCTAATTTTCTACCACAATCTCTCTTACTCAACTTTTCTTCCCAAAACTCACACTCTCAAAACATCCCCCAATCCTCTCTTTTTATAGCCAAAAGAAAGAGAATCAAGAGAGAGAGGAGGAGAGAGCACGGGTGAGGGAAATAAGAAGTAGCCATTTTTGTTGACTTTTGTGTGTGAAAGGAAGAAAAAAAGTGTAGCCATTTGATTGTTGTGTGTGAACGCTCCTTTGGCTTGTCAAAGAAAGTGGCTGCCATGAAAGTTGTTAGAAGTTTTGAGCTGTAAATCCCCGCAAATGGCCAATGATCACCGTCTGATTGGTTTAACTAATTATTTCTGATAATTGCCATTTTCAGTGTTTGATCTCCCTAATGCTCCTTTAACCTACAAAATAAATACAAAACATAATTAAATAAGTATCTAATTAAAATAAGAAAATAATGTTAATCTAAATCTAACAAAGTGCGAATTAAAGGCCTATAATTACACTTTTATGGTGTAATCAACCCCTATGGGGCATAAAAGACTCTATATCCATAAATATTATATAATAATATCTTAATTTAATAGCATTCTATTGTTGTATTTACTTATAGGTATTTTAGCTAATCTATACCCCTTGAATTTGTAATAATGGAGGAGGTGTTATTACAAATTAAGTTAATTTAGTGGATTATAAATCCATCGGATTATATATCCAACTTCAGAGGGAATCAACAAACACCATATTAGTTGCCCTACATGATTTGTATTCTAATCTAACATTTTTATCTTCAAAATAAGCAGGCCTAAGTGAAATTATCAAAATTTCTTTCTATGTACTTAAAAAATATATATACAAATACTATAGAAAATAAAAACATAAGAAATTTCAATTAATAATAAAAGATAAAAAAATAATGCAATTAGAAAAAATAAAAGTATGAAAATACCTATTATACATGCACAACTAATTATATACATATAGGTAGAGCATATCCACTAGACTACCCATCTCCTCCATTTCGCCATCTCATTTATTTATAGTTATATATATATAAAATATTTTTTTTTTCTAGAAAGGTTTTATTATTTACTTTTGGTCTGGTGCCTTAGGTAAGCAGGTCGTATTTAAAATTCCTAACGAAATTTGTGGGACTGCAGAAGGGCCCGCTCATGATACAAGCCCACTGGGCCATTGGCCCATTTTTGAAGACTGCAAAAGGGTCCGCTATAAGTCATAATTACCCCTAAACAGTGTTGGTGGTCTGTTTTTTTGTCCATGATTTGGACGAAAATCTGAAATTAGGCCAAATTAGCAAAAAATGAATAGTTGTAGGATACAATCACAATCATTAGTTTAGTGACGATATAACCCATCCAACTATAGTTTAGGGGATAGAAGTGAAATCTACCCTTATTAAAAAATGAAGATATCTAATTGGAGGTTCTTGTAGCTTGGTTTTAAGGAAATCTATTTGATTATTTAACGTGGAGTAGACACGATTTCAGTGTTCTGATTGGAATCATTCATTTTATAGGACTTATTGAGTATAAAATCTATGAACAATTTTAGATTGATCAGACTGGACAATCACATGATCTGATCATTCATATGTTACAGTTTATTCAAAATATCTTACATGTCTTTCATTTTTTCATGACAAATACGATCAAGTCATATGGTTCTAGGTGTCCGACTAACTTGATTTTTTATATGAATAATCTACTCATCGAGCCATACAACATAAAAGGTTTTGATCCTATAATTAAATTTGAATTGACCCAAATGATACAGGCAAAATAACGATGCTAAAACAATATCTATCTATCTATCAATCTATAAAGTAATTGTTTGTATTTATATGTGATTCGATCTTTATCTTTTTTTTTCATTAATCAATTACGATCTTTATCTTTTTTTTTCTTTAATCAATTACAAATCAATGATCAGACAAAGTGGATAAAGTTAACCTAAATATTTCCTTAGAAGACAGTATCAATTAATTATGATTATGTTTACAATGGACAAAAAAGTGCAGCCAGAAGATAACCTTAAAACTTCATAAAGATTTGCTTTCTCTTCCAAACAATTACTTTATAGGTGAAGCAACAAGAATGACTAGTACCAAAAAAAGGTAATGCAAAAGAAGAGAAGAATCATAGCACCAAACCTTGAGGACATAATTTTTTGGGTTAGTGGGGAGATATTTATTGTGGGCCACCACTAACTTGGTTAGACCAAAAGGAGATATAATATTATGTTTACATCTTGTGATAAAATTGGTACTTTAAATGTCACTATGAAACTAAATCAATAATCCTAACCATTCAACTTGTATGACCTATTGAGAGAATTATTTATTTAAAAAAGTAAGTAAATTAGATATCGATAATTACATGTTTTGATCATTTTTAATTTCAAGATATCAAGTATAATGTTTAGAATAAGCATTTTATTTTTTAAAATAAATGTGAAGTGATCATGTTACTACTAGTCTCCGATCAGCTTCATGTTTTGCATGTACAATATATTCTCAACGTGTTTATATTATAAATAATTTAAATCACTGATATGTCAAAGATAGACTTATATCCAACTACTCCTTTTGTCAACCACATTGGAAAGTTGTTTTGAGAAACAAACTATATACGAATTGTTAATTGCATAATCATACATTAGCTTATTGCCTTGAAAGATATATTAATTTTTTAGTTGGTACATGTGTTTCTCTACCTTCTCCAAATGGAATTTCTTGTATAAACAATTCTCTGTTTTTATAATAATCAACATCTGTCGCCACCATTTATGAAAAGTATAGACGACTAGACATGTTTTTATTTTATTTTTAATTTAAAATTGACCGGAGATTTGTCTCATTTGCTCCAACATATAATGCCTATACATCCACAACTTGTTTTTAAATAATAATCTGATAAAATAGGCAGAGGGTGGTTTTAGGGTTACACATATAATAATCAAGCTTTCCTAAACTGTGGCACAATGCACAGTTATCTTTTCATTTAAGAAGCATTTTTAATTTTTAGCATACGTACAATACTTTTTACATATATGTCATTAGGCCTAAAGCCATTGACATTTTTTTTTGTATCTTTTGAGATTTTTTAGTTAATAAATATGTGGACATATAAAAAAAACTCTTATAAGAATAATGTAACAATGATATTTTTATTAATAACCGTCATTCTGATACGATCAATTTGGGTTGACAGAGAGATTGAAGAGGAATAGCCAAAGCGAGAGAGAGATAGGAAGAAGGAAGTAATTTGCTCAAGATATCTTTTCATTCCTTCCTTCTCCATATATAAAATAAGCCATGCAATTACAAGATTAATGGAAACGAAAGGGCACATACATATAAAGCTATAATTGAAAACGTGGATGAGTGCATATAGGTAATGGAAAACGTGGGTGAATGCATATGGGTAAGTGCTTGGGAAACGTTGGGAGAGTGCATGGGAAACATGAGAAGTGCATATGGTGAGTGCATTAGAACGTGCATGTGCAAGACTTAGCCATACACATTCATTTAAGAGTTTATAGGCAATAGCCCTGTGCGATGCACGAGTAAGTAAGATGTAAATCCTTAATGAAAAAAATTCAAATTATTTAACTGAGATTAAGTTAAGGATGCAATTTGTAATTTATCTACTATTTTTTCTATTGCCATTGGAATTACATGATTTCATGTGTAATATTCCGTTAATAATTTGTATGAGATTAGCACACTGGTTTTAATAAAAAAAATAGTAGGTTAAGAGCCAATGTGATAAAATGAGAATTAGTCATTCTTTAAGGGGAGAAGTGTAATTCAATTTTTTCTCGAGTGAGGAAGTCGCTTGGAATTGTAGAACTCTTAAGAAAATAGAAATGACAATTTGATTTTTATTTTTTTTAGGTAAATTAGAAAAAAAACCAAGTGTGCTGTTTGGGTATCGAACAAAATGGTTATATTTTTTTGGAAAAATCTACCTCCAACACACCAAATAAAGCTTATAAAAAACCTAACTCGCCAAAAAAACCTTGGTTAAAATCTCAAAAAACTACCAAAAACCTTACTCCAAACATGCCTTATCTCGAAAAGAATGTACATAAACACATGATTCAATTAGGTGGCCAAATATCTATTGAGTCGGTGATGATAGTCAAACCTCATTTGATCATTCAAAGAAAGGAGAAATTTCGGCTACATCATGAGACTCTGTACCCAAAAAGTGTCCCAACAAACACAACTTTGGTTTTATTTTGATTTAGTTAGCCTGAAGAATAAAAAGGTATCCAAACAACCCCCAATATCAAACACCCCTTGGCCGACTTGTCTATCGCATTCCGCCTAATAAAACCATTTCCAGACTCAATACCTCGTGTGGAGGAAAAAAAAAGGAAGCAAAAATACAAATTCATTTTTTTTTATATTGAAATAGAAAGAAATAATTTAATATTCATAATTATAGCCATCCAATACGGAAATAATTTAGGATTTATATGGGTAGATGCATATTTTAAATGAATGAGTTTAATATTCTGAAACTAGAGTAGATGACGAAACATAGGTAGAAGATATTTATATGCTTGGTGAGAATTGTGTATACTACAGTCTAAAGCTAGAATTATTTCAAATCCCTCAATTAAATACGACCACAATCTTCAAAACACGTTCAGATTCTTTTATCCAAAATGTGTTCAGATTTTTCAAATATTTTCACTTAAAAGTCATATTATGGTTCCTACTATTGTAAAAGAGATTCAATTGCAACAAGTGCTTTCAAATCAATTTGGCCATGTTCACAACAGTACTTTCCAAAAGTTTCTATGACATTAGGGCTGTGTTTGAATTTTGAATTTGATAAAATAAAATAAAATAAAAGTTATTTGAACGTATTTTGTAACTTTGTGGTAATAATGCGTATATATATAAATTACTATTACATTCAAGTTGAAAAGATTAATGAATTTTCAGTTGGTGGTGTCATGTGACATCATGCTAAAATCAAAGTTATTTGAATAAAAAGTTTTACATTTGTTATAATGACTTTTTTTAAAATGTCATTTTTGTTATGCAAGAATGGATCGATCTACTATGAAAATAGTAAAAACGAATAAATAAAATTACACAAGAAATAGAACACAAAGATTTACGTGATTCGGCGGTGTGCCTATGGGGACAAGCAACCAGCAGTCAGAGTTGCTCTTTTAACTTGGTAATTAGTTTTGGGTGACCTGTGTAAGAGAACAAACGTTATCGGCCGGAACGGGGCCGCTTTAAACCCCTCCAGTGTAGAGATCAGACCAAGGCGAGTAAGACAAAGAATAATTAATCAGAGCTCTCAAGGTGAGTATGCAACTAATTCATTGTACCTTTTCAATGGAGGGGTAGGAACGGCCTTTTGTAGATGGAGGAGGGAGAGCCGTGTGAGGAGATTACGGAGAAATCCTTGGGTGGCTAAGTATGGAAGGAGATCCCATGGATATCGTAGAAGAATCAGAAGGATGCCATATGAAGGTGGTACCGTGAATGTAGGAGTCTGGGAGGAGATGGGATCTCACATTGATCTTATCCATGGAGGGTCTAACGAGATAGTTCACCTCGCCCATAGGTGAGGTGATGGTGTAACGTGAGCATGTAATGACGGCATGGCCTTAGGGGATGACACGTGAAGGATCACATTAATGGCGAAATGACATTTTGGTGGGAACGACGGTTACGACCTTGGCACTTGAAGCGTCGTGTGATCCTGGTCGTCAAAGTGAACATATCTCAACCTTTGGTGCTTCCTATAAATAGGGGCTCCACCATACGACCTAATCTTCCGTTGTTAGCGATAACGTAGTGCTGTCCTTGCTTCGACGTGAACTTCGCCCTTGTCAGCTCGCCATCATTACCTCGCTCTTGATTCAGTAAGTATCAACAACTTAGACTTGCTTCCAATTTCCTAGTATTTAGTGCATGTCCAGTAAAGCCGACGTAGTAAACTTAGAAAATTTTCTGCCCTTATAGATATCTACCCATCTAGGAAAGAAGTCGTTCATGGCAGACGAGGTCACCTAACTTCCTTCCTCGCCTAGGGAAGATCCCCCTAGTCTAGAGGGTAGTACCTTAGTTGCCACTCCCCCTTCAGTTGAGAGGAAAACTAACATCATGACTCAGGACAAGCTGGATCGTCTTAGAGAGTCTCATTCCTTACCTCTAAGCGTCCAAATCAAACTACCCGAGGAGGATGAGACCATAACTTCTACTCGTCCGGGCGAGGTGGCCTTTTATTAGGCTACCTTCCACACCGGTCTTCGTCTTCCACTCCACCCCATCATTAAGAGAATTCTATACTTTTACAATATTTGCCTCATTCAGCTTGTCCCCAGCACGTGGCAAAGTCTAGTCTGCACTCCACTGTGGTCGTGTGGTGAGCCCATAAATTTTTCCTCTCCCTTAATGAGTTTAGGAGCTTGTTCGCTTTAAATAAAAATCCGAAGCCAGATTTTGGAGGGCTTTACTTCAAGGCAAGATCAAAGAAGACCTTTCTCGGGGGTACCCCAGCACCGTCAAGGGATGGAAGAAGAAATTCTTCTTTATCTCAAGAGATGATTGGGATTTTCCCTTATGAATATCTAGGGATGCCGGTGTTCCAAGGGTTTCGAGGACATGGGGCACCCCACGTTAGTTTTCATCTGCTATGTCGTCCCCTTAATTGACAAGTATTGTTGTTCTTTCGCGACTGATAAGGATTTTTCTTTTCTTCAGGTAGGCACTGCAACAAGCCACCTGTCTTGTCCACGATCGAGTAGGAAAGTCTTGACGGAATCCTGGACTCACTTTTAGGTGGAAACTTTTTCGCGATTAAAGAGGTCCTTGAATCCAAGTCTTTTTGGAGGTGCTTCAAACTCGGCTACAAACCAATGGTGTCCAAAGGCGGGGACAACGGTGAGGATATTCCGATAGGAAGTGTGGCTCCAGTTGCGGGAGACGAGGGTGAGTCTCACCATTCCCGAGATGAACCTCGTCGAGGTGAGCATTCCCAAGATATCTCGGTAGAATACATAGGAATTATCAAGAAGAAAATGAGAAAAGTTTTACATCACCATCCTAATCTAACATTGTTAAGGTTCTTAGGAGGAAAAATCTGACCACTCGTTCCTAGTTTGGAATCAGGCAGCTCGAGCTCTAGCTCGGAGGCCTGGTCGGATCCACGTCTACTCCCCGAGCATAGATCAAACGATACTATTTTTAGTTTCTTTTCAAGTATTTTACCTCACCTGTTTACTGACGTTAATTCTTATTTTGCAGCTATGTCGAAGAAGATTAGCCTAAATAAGCTTGCCCAAATGGTGGAAGGATCCAAGGACGCAAGCCCGGCGACGATATCGACCTCAGCGGCGAAAGGGATTACCATCGGCGAGAAAACCCCCCAGGGTGAGGTTCCTGATATCACGCCCACCAAGAAGAGCAAAATTGCTTCCAATGCGAAGGGCAAGGGGACCACGTTGCCAACCGAGGAGAAGAAGAAATCTCCTGCCAAGGCCAGGACATCATCAAATAAGGCGGCGACCGTTGCAGTGAAAGAGGTTGGTACCTCGGCCAGCCCTAGTGCTTTCTTGGGGTCTCGTGCTTCCATTTTGAAGAACCTCAATGTGGCAGAAAACTCACCGAGGGTGTGATCCCACCTCTAGACAAGGCTGAGGCGAACAAGTTGGAGCTTGACTGGGCGATCTCTCATCTTTTCCAAGGGATTGACAGGTAACTATTCTTCTTGGGGCTCAACCATACTTCCGTTTCTCTATTCTTCTGATAGACTTTATTTCTCTCAGGTGATGACGCTTGCTTCTTCTCTCGCTGGTCGTGGCAGGGAGATAAAGGATGAAG
This sequence comes from Actinidia polygama, assembly GCA_030159135.1. Classification (NCBI taxonomy): domain Eukaryota; kingdom Viridiplantae; phylum Streptophyta; class Magnoliopsida; order Ericales; family Actinidiaceae; genus Actinidia; species Actinidia polygama. The sequence continues at coordinate 4,448,503 of BRYF01000018.1, forward strand.
CGATAATTCAATAGGGCTAGGCTACCTTGATTGAAAGCAAGATAACTCATGCTCAAAAGTTGGCCTCAGATTTGGAGGGGCAACTAGCCGAGCTCAGGATCAGAGAGCAGCAAGCATTTGATGAGCTTAAAAAGATGAAGGAGGATCAGGATGCAACGGTGGCGAGGCTAGAGGCAGAGGTGGCCGAGCTCATGAAAGGTGAAGCCTTTGCCAAGAAGAAGGCCTTTAGGAATTCAAGTCCTCAAATGATTTCCAAGGGGCTGTTTAGTATGCAACCTCTAAGTACTTTGGTGATGGCTTTGATTGTTACTAGAGGCAACTTAGCCGACTTCAGCTCGACCTCGACATCCAAGACATGGGGATCAATGCCGATCTGCTCGAGGAGGGGGAGGAAAAGAATGAGGAGAATGAGGAAAAAAAGGAGAGAAGGAGGATCAGAACAACCCCTTCTCTCCTTAAACATTTGTACTTTTTCCTTTTTTTTGTGTGTAATGGCGAGATGTAATTCTTTGAATATGAATGAAACTACTTTTCCTTCTCATTGTCCTCTTTCAATTTTTGCCTAACAATATAGCATTCAAATCTATTGGTGATATCAAATATGGCGAAATAAATTTGGAAGACTAAAACTGTTAGGCACAGTGATTTTGACGAACACAATTTGATCGTCTGGCGAACATAATTAGGTAAACAATAAACTTGATTTTGGCGATTAGATTATCATGGCGAGTCAACTTTGGCGATTAAGATATCTTGGCGAATAATTTGCAACTTTCTCAATAACAAATAAATAGGCGATCTTAATATTGGCGATAACAAAAACTTCCATTTATATGGCAAAACTGGCGACATCACGGCGAATAGCATTTTAAATGTAACGACGACATAACACACTTTAGTGAACAATGGCGATTTACAAAGGATTGAATGTGGAGAAATGTGATTTTATTGAAATAATCATTTTAATAATGCCTTTTCAATACTTGGCGATCAATATTAATAATACATAGCGATTTGGCGAGACTAAGATTTTGGCAAACTCATGCAAATGAAGTTTTTTGGCGATTAAAGAGATTGCTGGTAATATTTCTTCAAGTGCTCAGCATTCTAGGAATGAAGTAGTGCCTTCCCACTCATGTCTTCTAGCCAATAAGGTCCCAGTTTGGACACTTTGACAACTTTGTAGAGGCCTTCCCATGTAGGGCTGAGCTTTCCATCGTTGAGCTCCTTTGTGGATAGAGTGACCTTCCTCAAAACCAAGTCACCAGGCAAAAAAGATCTATGTTTGACTCTTTGGTTAAAGTATTTAGTGATTTGGTGCTTATGCGCGGCTTGACGTACCTCAGCTAGCACCCTCTTTTTGTCAAGGAGATCAAGGTTGAGCCTTAGCTCGGCTTCATTATTTTCCTTGTTAAAATTTGAGGTCCTAAAGCTCAGCATTCTTATTTCCACTATTATGACTGACTCTATTCCATATACCGTTGAGAACGGCGTCTCGCCTGTAAGGATTTTGCTTGTTGTGTGGTAAGCCCATAGTATGCTTGGGAGGTCTTTTGCCTATTCACTCTTGGATTTTTCTAACCTCGCCTTCAAATTCCTCAGGATCGTGCTGTTGGTGACTTCTACTTGACCGTTTGCCTAAGGATGACCAGGTGAGGAGAAATGATTGGAGATGGCAAGATTTAAGCAAAATAGTTTGAATCTTTCATTGTCGAATTGCCTATCGTTGTTTAAGATGATAACCTTGGGAATTCCAAATCGGCAAATGATGTTTTTCCAAACAAAATTCTTGGTATTTCTTTTAGTGATCTTGGCGAGAGGCTTTGCTTCTATCCACTTTGTGAAATAGTCAATGGCGACAATTAAGAATTTTTTATAAATGGAGCTTGAGGTAAAGGTCCGAGTATGTCAATTCTCCATTCAGCTAATGGCCATGGGATGGTCATAGGTACCTTCTTGGTGTGAGGAATGTGACTTACTGGAGCAAATCTCTAGTACTTATCACATCTTTTGGTGAAATATATTGCATCTCGTTCCATCTGAGGCCAAAAGTATCCTTGTCGAATGTCTTTTCTAACAAGTAATCTCGCCCCCGAATGGTTTCTGCAAATGCTTTCATGAATTTCTCTAAGTACGTAGTCTGCTTTCTCAAGTCGGAGACACCTAAGGAGTGGTCCTGAAAAAGACCTTTTCTACAAAGTCCCTTGGATGAGGCAGAATCTGGTTGATTAGTAATGGATTTGGCGAGCTTGGAGCTTATCCAACGGCAACTTCCCATCTGTGAGGTAGGCGATGATATCGTCCATCCATATCAGATGTGCTACTGCTTGAAAAATAGTTTTGGCGACTTTAATACTTGGGTTTGAAAAGAATTCCAGGGGAATACTCATATCCGAGGTGAAATCAAAGGCTGAGGTTAAGTTAGCCAAGGTGTCAGCCTTCCTGTTTTCTTCTTTGGGAATTTGACAAATTTCAAAATCCTTGATCTTTGTCGATGTGGTCTTCACCTCGTCTACATAGGCCACCATCCTAATATATTTGACGAGGCAATCCCTGGTTCATCATTTAGAATCACTGAATGCATCCAAGGACTTTATTTCTAATTCTGTCCCCACCCTCCGTCCGGCGAGAAAAACTTCATATTCAACTTTGTTGTTGGTGGCTTTGAACCCTATTCCATTTGCTCGCCTGAAGGGGTTTGGAGAACAAGTCCTGCACCACAACCGTACTAATTGGATGATCCATCCACGAAGAGTTTCCACTTGGCGAGATCATCTTCTTGGATCGACTTTTTTAGGGTTTCCACCTCGGGGAGAATCACCTTGAGCTCTAGAGCAACGTCATGCGTAAACTCAGCTACGAAATCGCCCAGTGCTTGGGCTTTGATCGCCATCCTTGGTTGGTAACTGATGTGGAGTTCGCTTATCTCAATATACCATCTAAGTAGTCTTCTCGAAGTATCAGGTCGCTGGAGAATCTACTTCAAAGGCTAATCCGTTAGTAAGACAATAGGCTGTGCTTGAAAATAATGGCAAAGTTTTCTGGCAGCGATTAGAAGGGCATAAGCGAGTTTCTCAAATTTTAGGTATCTAGTTTTAACTCCCATGAGGACTTTGCTGACATAGTATACCGACTTCTGAACCTTGTCTTCTTCTCGAATAAGCATTGCGCTCACTGAGGTTGGCGAGATGAAGAGGTACAAAATAAGCTTCTCGCCCATATTAAGAATTGTGAGTAGCGGTGGCAATCCCATATATTCTTTCATCTGCTAGAAGGCCATCTTAGACTCGTCTGACCATTCAGAAAACTTATTCTTCCTCAAAAGTTTGAAGAACGATGAGCACCTATCTACCGATTTAGAGACAAATCTGTGTCAGTTGTTATACCTCATGTATATTTTTGGGCGAGCTCATTGCAAGTAGAGCTTGAATCTGGTCAGGGTTTTCTTCAATGCCACGCTAAGTCACTAGAAAGCCAAGGAGTTTCCCTAAGGATACGCCAAAAATGCACTTAGAAGGGTTGAACATCATGCGATACCTTTGTAGGACGCCAAACATTTCCTCTAGATTAGCGATGTGATTAGCTGGTTTCAAGCTTTTGACCAGCATGTTGTCTATGTTAACCTCCATCATTTATACAATCATTTCCTTGAACATCTTGTTGACCAATTTCTGGTATGTCGCTCATGCGTTCTTTAACGCAAAAGGCATGACCTTATACCAATACAGTCCTCTTTCCATGATGAAAGAGGTATTTTCCACGTTAAGAGGATGCATTTGAATCTAATGATATCCTAAGAAGGCGTCCATGAAGCTGAGGAGTTCGTGTTTGGCAGTTGCATCCACAATCAGATCGGTGAAATCAACACACACTATCTACTTTTCCCTTTTTGGGGAGCAACGACGACATTGGCAAGCCAATTTGGGTAATGGGCTTTCCTGATAACTTTGGCTTTGATGAGCTTAGCCATTTCTTCTTTTATGACCCTCAATCACTGGTGCGAACTTTCTTCTCTTTGGATGAACTGAAGGGTGATCAGGGTCGGTGAATAGCCTATGGATGGCGATCTGAGGATTTATGCCCGGGACATCGCCTTGTGATCATGCAAAGACGTCGTAGTTTTTCTTTAAAAACTCCACCAAAACACTTCGCAGTTCCTCGGATAATTCGGTTCTGATCACAACGTGACAATCTGGATGGTCAGAGTGTATAAAAATTGGAACCACATCTTCTAGAGGCTTAGTGTTCTCTGTATCTCTAGGATCAACAAGCATAGTTATCAGAACCGAACCGGTACTTGAACCGGTCAAGGCACTGATTCAATGGTTTACTAGTTCAACCGGTCATATAATTAATAAATAAAAAAATATTTAAAATGTATTTTATAATTTAATATTTTAATGTTAACAAACATATTTAAGAAAAAGTTTATAATTTACTTGTGCTTAGGTGTCAATACTATCATGATTCTCTCTTGACTACCAAATTGAGTGCATATCAAAACGTGCCACTTGTAAAAAAGTGAAATTGAAAAAAACATTTAAAATAGTTATATTAAGAAAAAAAGTAAAAAAATAATCTATAGGGGGTCTCTATAGATTATTTTTTTTTAAAAAATATTAATAAAAAAATTATTTATTTTAATGGGTGTAATGATAATATTTTTAGAAATTCCTAAATCAAAGGATAATTTTATTATTTTTGCACAAAAACTAATTTATATGAAAATTTTGACATTAATTTAAAGAAAATTAGTGTATTTGTTAGAAACTCAAAGGAGGTAAGTAAAATTAACCAAGAAAAAAAAGGAAGAAGTACATCATCAGCCTCAAGTAGTGAATCCCAATAAAGTTGTTCCCTTCCCTAGGATCACTGAGATATGCCAAAATCTTCAAGACAAGCAGCCCCAAAACAAAAGCCTCTATATCACTTCATGTTCAGAGAAGACAGACTCGGAGTCGGAGGTGCTTAGGTGACGAGTCTGGCTACCTCGTCGCCGCGTCGTCGTCTTATGTGCAGAGTCTATTGCGCGACTCGCACGACGGCTAAAAGACGGCGACGACGGCGTCGTTCCACCCAACGCCGGTGCTGAGCCCGGCGGGGTAGCCATCGCACTCTCAGAGTCTCACTACTCTTCCACCGTCGGCCGCCAGTCCCATGAGTTGTCCTCTAGCCGATTCTCCATTGGATCTCGTAAGATCTACCCCGCCGATGCAGCCAAAAAATACCACCGCAAGGGCCAGAAACTCCCCATAAAATATTCGTCCGGTTCACTAAAATTCGTCCGGTTCACCAGTTTTTTAAAAAATTGGTCGGTTCTCCCAATTTAAAGTGGTTCATATACATTTTCGATAAAATAATCAAACCAAACTGGTATGAGGTCCGGTTCCCGGTTGAACCGGTTCGATCGGCCGGTTCGATTCAATTCTGATAACACTGTCAACAAGAGTTACTTCTTCCACTTTGTCCCTCAGCGTGTTGATCTCGGCATCGTCAATCTATAATTGCTATTGAGAGTTTGGCTTTGGAGTGGAATTGGTCTTCATCGCTGTAATGAAGCACTGTCTTGTGATCTTTTGATCTCCCCTTACCTCGCCTATCCCGGTTGGAGTAGGAAATTTCATCATTAAATGATAATTGGAGGTGATCACCTTAATTTTTTCCAGCATTGGGCGACCTAAGATTGCATTATAAGGCGATGGACAGTCCACAACAATGAAATCTTTACACACTGTGGTTTGGTGAGGCTCCGTTCTCAAAGTTAAAGGCAACTTGATCCACCCCAGCAAATCTGTTGAACTTCCTCCAATCTCGACCAGAAGGTGTGAAAGGGGTGAAACTTATCTCGCCCAATTTTCATCTTTTCAAATGCGGAGATGAACAGGATGTCAGCAGTACTACCAATGTCAACCAAGATTCTTTGTACGTTAAAATTGACAATCGGTGCCGCCGGCTCCTAGTTGAATGCACTTGTCTTGCACTGTGGCGACTTTGAGATTCATGATTGCCTGAGCGATGAGAACGACGAGATCGATCAACTTCTTCTTGAACAGGTGTTGCGATAGGAGGCGGGTTGTTCGTGGCTAGGTGCTATATCAGTCATGCATTATTCTCGTTCATGATTCTAATCTGCTCGACGATCCCATGTATCTCACGGTTGAGGCCCTCAAGATTTAGAGCTTGGCGATCCCATGCTCTCAAGGTGAGTATGCAAGTGATTTGTCGTACCTTTTCAATGGAGGGGGGGAGTGGCCTTCTATAGATGGAGGAGGGAGAGCCGTGTAAGAAGATCACGGTAAAATTTCTGGGTGGCTAAGTATGGAAGGAGATCCCGTAGATATTGGTGGAGAATCAGGAGGATGCCATATGGAGGTGGTACTGTGAATGTAGGAGTCCGGGAGGAGATGGGGTTTCACATTGATCTTATTCATAGAGTGTCCGGCGAGATAGCTCACCTTGCCCATGGGGTGAGGTGGTGGTGTAAGGTGATTAGAACATTCAGGGAGTCTAGGCAAGGTCAACACGGATCATAGTAAAAGTTGACAACATAATCTCTTTAAGCGAGGTGTTCACCTTGGTCCAATTAACATGTGAATAATTTCCACTCTTCAAAAAGAACAAGGTAAAACATTCTTAAAATGAATATGGCAACCACCTCCTCCCAATGGAACTTGTTGATGTCACATCACCGACGTATATATTTCTTTTTTCTTAAATTGAGTCATTTCAATGTCATGGAATCCTTAATCCAGATATTGCTTAACCTTTCTAAAAACATAGCTTTATAGTGGTCTAGACACTAAGGGATTA
>BRYF01000018.1:4470312-4475312 GCA_030159135.1 Actinidia polygama
TAGCTCTTATATGCCAAGTCTTATTTTATACAAGTTGTGAGTTGCTTTGATTACTTCCCTAAGTCTATATTATAGTATTTATACTATTGGAAGTAATGAAAGTAGTTAAAAACAAGTAGAACAAAATTTGTATATCTCACTTATTTTTACAACCTTGAGAAACCAATAACCTACATTGTCATAATTTGATATACACTTGCTTTGAACCATTTGAGTATTCACATAAGTCTTATTCATGTAATAATGATTTTCTCAAAGTGTTGGTTTCATAATAGCATCACATTCTTTTTATATTGAATGTTCACAACTCATGAATATGTACAAATTACAAGAGTGGGCTTAAATAAGATTCAACTCTTATTAGAATATTATTCCATTTATTTCTATAAGTCATAAATGATATATATGTTCTATTAGAATTAATAGAAGTATTCAAGCATGTATAGAACTTGTTTTGATCTCTCACAAGTTCATTGTTTAAGTAATGCCTATGAAATAGCTTCAAGGAAAATTTATAAGAAACTTGAGCCAAATTTAAATGGCATTATTTAAGGTTTCAGAGATCCAAATATATAGAAGTTTGAGTTTATAGTTAAGCCCCGGAAGTTAGATTTTCAATGGAACTGATATCTTGACCAAACTCTAAGTATTGAAGAAGGTATAACCAAAAGAGTGATGCCCTGTCAAGATAAATTTCTGCAAATTCTGTAGTCAAAATTGGTTAACTTCAAATGAAATTATCTCAGGTTTTAGAAGTCCAAATAAAGAAATTCTTGAGTCTAGATTGTATTCCTAGAAGTCTAGTTTCTAGCACAATAAACAGTGTACAAAACTTCCAATTAACGAAGAAGTTATGGCTAAGTTAATAAAGCCTGGTATTGTTATATTTATCATTGCAAGTATTTTATTAAGGAGTAATTAATTTGAGTGGTTTAAATATAATAATTTTAATAAAAAAATTTAGTTGCAAATCTATTCACCCCCTCTTGGTTTTCCATACGGAGTAACAACTCTGAATTTCATTTTTATAAAGATCATGATATTCAGAGTTCATTTGTCTAGCACGAGCTTTAGTAATAATACTTTTATGCTCATTGAAATCCTGTTCATAAGGAAGGGGAACAATATGTTGTTTCCTTTCCCAAAAAGCATTCGGAACATCAATACAAATTTTTGTTAAAAATTGATATTCAATAGCTTTGATTTTGTTTTGAAATGCATGACATTTCAAATTTGTTTAATATTTAAATAACTAATTTCTTGTTGGAGATAATTTAAATGTTTTTCTTTTGCTCTAACAAGATTTTTTAATTCATTAATGATACGGGTTTCAGGATCGGTAATAAAATTGAAAACCAGATCATGATCCTGATAAGTGTAGTAAATTCATCAATCTTATACCAGGGGATAAGAAGGTTTAAGAAAGGAGTTCCTAAAATTACTTGTTACAACAAATTAAAAACAAGTAAAAAAGTAGAAGGGATGCAGATACCATCCTTCCAAATTAAAATTTTAGAAAGTTTGAATTGAATGATCATTCGGTTAGCACTAGCAATTGTTAGGGACTAAACTATTTTTTTAAAATATTTTATAAGGACTAATCCCTCATGAGTGCAATTCATGTTAGCCCCATTATCAACAAGAGCTATGGCATTTTTGATAGTATATTCTTTATTAATCACAAGGTTAATCTTAATATACCATTTTTGATGTACAACGTTATGCAAAAGATGAAGACGAGGAGAGTCTTCAGTAGATTTATTATCATCTTCTGAAAGTAGATTATGGTTTTCACCAAACATATCTAGATTAGAAATCCTTTGGTTCAGGTATTGGATAGAGGCTTTAATCTGAATAAGATCAGAAATTAACCTCCTTTTTATAATCATGGATAGTAATGGCTTGTCACTGGAACCATACAGCTAAAAACTTCATAGAGACTATAACCAGTGTTAATTCTGGGAGTCTCTTCAAGAGTAAAAGATTGAGGTTTCCGTTTGAGGAATAATCTCTTTGTTAGATATTTGATCAATAAGGGTAATCATATCTTTCAGATTACTGGTCAAAAAATTAATACCTAATCCTTCATTTCTACAATGGCTTTCCAATAATTTTGATTAGTAGAACATTCTCCAGAACATTTAGGGGAATTCTTATGGGAAGAGGAAGATGACGATTGTTCTTCATCTTCTTCATGTTTAGAATCACTAACTTCCAGAATTGAGATCCAAAGTTGATCAGAAAAGTTTGAGCTACGACCAATGTTAAGATAGGTCGACTGAAGTTCCTGGAGTCATAACCGAAATTCAAACATAAGTTTTTGGGGACGACCGTAGTCAAGTTTGGTCAACCGAAGTTGTCAATCAAAGTTTGAATTTTAATCATGTGCGTCTAGATCACAGATCCAACGACTGGGTTTAGCAGAATGGCTAGTTCAGAGCATTTAAATTCTGAAACGGATCTTTTCAAATTAAGCCTTTAAAAACAAATCTTGGAAAGCTATCCAAGTGAATTAAATCCTCTCAACTCTTGCCTTTAACTCTCAAATCCTTTGATAATTTATTGTGAGTTTGATTTATAAGATCTATTGAGAACAATCACTCTAGAGAGAACATTCATTTTATTCATCTTTCATCTAGAGGTTGTAAGTTTTTATTGCTACAACATTTATTCATTCTAAGATGATCATCACCTTGAGTGATTGATTGATGTTCAAGAGAGGACATTCTCTTGAAGACTAGAGGCACTCTAGTAATTGTAATTATTTTTCAAATACCCGCAAACTTAAAGACAGTGAAATCCCAAGTATGGGTTGGAGAGTGGACTTAGGTAAGGATTGAGTGAACCATTATAAATCATTTGCACTCTCTTCTCTCTTACCTTATTGCTTATACATATATGTGAATGCATATTTAATTTACTACTAAACACATTATAATTGGTCAATAAGAGTAGCAAACCAATTTTACCCCCTCATAGTTTGCTTTATAGCTAACAAATGGTATCAAAGCAAGATTTACATTTTTTAGATTTAACAATGTAAGAGTCAAAGATTTATGGCCAACATCATAGTAATACATATGGCCAAAGGCCAATCCACAGATAGACCTCCACTATTTTTCGATAGTAACTATAACTATTGGAAGGTTAGAATGAAAATTTACATTCAAGCTAACGACTATGCATGTTGGAGTATCATTGAAAATGCTCCTATCATTCCCACAAAAATAATGGAAAAGGGAGAAGTTTTAAAACCTCAAGGTAAATGGACACCCTTGGATACAAAAAATATGCAAAACAATGTCAAGACCATTCATACATTATATTGTGACTTAGACGTAAATGAATTCAATAGAATATCTAGTTGCAAAATGGCTAAGAAAATTTGGCCTAATTTCAGGAAGTTTTAGCCTTTTCTTTTGAAAGACTAAGATGTTATCCAAAGTATGTTAGGACTTTAGCCTAACCATTGAGGACTTTAGACCATGTTTAACAAGTCATGACCTAGAACGCACCCATGAGGGGACAAGTCAAGTAAAAAAATAAAAAATAAGCATGCAGTTCATAAATATGAACTATTTAAAATGAAATCAAAAGAAATAATTTTTGAGATTTTAACTAGATTTATCGAAATTATAAATGGTTTAAAATCTCTCGGTAAAATCTACACTAATGTAGAAATGGTAAGAAAAATCCTTAGTTGTCTACTAAGAAGTTGGGGACCAAAAGTGACGCCATTGAAGAAACAAAGGACCTTACGAAAATGAGTCTTAATGAATTGTTCGGATCCCTCATGACATATGAGATCACTTTGAAGAGCAATGAGGAAAATGATGAAAGTAAGAAAAAAAAATTTGCTTTCAAGACTTCATCATCACAAATCAATGAAGAAATCGAATATGATGATCATAGTGACGAGGATATGACTCTCTTTACAAGAAGATTTAACAAAATGTTCAAGAGAGACCAATTTTCTAGAAAGCAAGTAAGAAAGAATTTCGGTAAAGAAGAAGAATCAAAGAAAGATCCTATCATTTGCTTTGAGTGCAAGAAGGTAAGGAAGAAGAATCAAAGAAAGATCCTATCATTTGCTTTGAGTGCAAGAAGTCGGGTTATATGAAAATTGATTGCCCTAAGCTCAAAAAGGACTCAAGAATAGACAAGAGGAATGTCAAAGAAAATTTTGAAAAATTCAAGAACGTCTTTGCGGCTTGAGGAGAAAGCGACCTTGATATGTCAGATGATGAATCAAGTGAGTAAGAAGTGACAAAGCTTTGCCTCTTTGCCTCATTGCTAAAGAAGAACCAATGAGGTATTTCACGAATAGAACTCCATTGATGGATTACAAAATGCATATGATAATTTGTATGAAGAATGATTAAAAATAGCATCAAGAAATTGCATGTTAAAGAAACAAGTTGCATCTTTTACTCTGGGATAGATTAAAGATGCATGATAATAGATTAAAAAATAAAAATGATGAGCTAAATGCAAAAGTTTTATATTTTAACCTCATGCCTTAAAGTATTCACTCAATGGCAAAAGAATTTGAATCTAATACTTGGATCCAAAGATGTGTGTATGACCGTGCTATGATTGGATACAATCCCCTAAAAAATTAAAAATTTTACAAAAATTATTTTTGTAAAACCATCCCCACCACAACACCAAAATCTACATGCACATATTGCAATAATAATGGTCATACTTCATATTCATGACATGTGAAAAAATATGCAAAAAAAAGTGATCAAAACTATCTGGGTCCCTAAAAAAATTAGAGCTAACTGGAAGGACCCAACAAAATTTAGGTACCAAAGACCAATGGCTAAACTCTCCATATATGTATCCTTAATGCAAAATCAAAGAAAGGTAGATGGTATGTGGGTAGCGAATGCTCAAGACATAAAGGATGTGATGAATGCTATGTTGGTAAATTATGGTTTGCCTCAGAACATGTGGGGTGAAGCGATTTTTACTACTAACTATATATTAAATAT
>BRYF01000018.1:4490312-4492812 GCA_030159135.1 Actinidia polygama
CCCCAACATTGATGGCGTCAAGACGGGAATCCATATCTCTAATCTTTTGGGAGGTGGAATTGTCTCGGCGCTCGGGCGGCTGGTTATCTCGGTGAGGCGATCTTCCTTTTTGCTTGACCTCCTCGCCCTCCACTTCAAGGGTTTCGCTGGATGATCGGGATTTTATGGAAGAGGAACTTCTTTCACGTCAGGGACGAGGACTTGGTTAGCGACATCGCTTGTTTCGTACTTGGCCAGTACTATGGTTGTTTTGGAAATTTTCGTTGCCCGATCGGCAAGACCATTGAATATATAGAATAGGGGGCACGATTGAAGGTGGTGGATTAACAGCGGTGAGATGCTGTATCAGGTGAGCATTATTCTCGTTTATGATTCTCATCTGCTCGGTCATATCATGTATCTCACGGTGGAGACCTAGATCCGGAGTTTGACTGGTAATGGCCATCGGATGAGCTCTATCATCCAAAGGACTACTGGCACTTGGTCTAGGCAATAAACGACTACGCAGGTGCATAGAAAGTTGAGAATTGTCGTTCCCACAAACGGCGCCAAACTATTGTGGTAAAAATTTGGGGAGAGCAACTAATAGTCGAATTGCTCCTCGACCTCAGCACTAGAACTTGGCTATTACTAGGGCGACATGCGCAGCAAGGAACAAAAGTTATCGGCGGGGGTGAGGCCGCTCAAAACTCCTCCGACATGCGAATCAGACCAAGGCGATCAGGAGAATAAAGATAGATGATCTATGAGAAACAACAAGCTATTGAGAGTTAAAATTGAATTGTTTGTACCTTATAATCATGGGGGAGTGACTTTTATATAGATGGAGAATGAAGAGTCGTGTAAGAAAATTGAAGCGTGATCCTCAGATGGCTAAGTATAAAAGTCTATCCCAGAGATATAGGTGATTTAATAGGGAGATCTGACATCTAGAGGTTATCCTGCGATTGTGGGTGTCGTGATGGAAAGAATCTCTTCTAGAGATAGTTTCCTTGTGGAGATGGAATCCTTGTGGAGATGGTCTTTTGTCTAGCGATGTTAATAACCTCACCTAGTCGCGATCTGGAGATGAGTTCATTTTTACATTCTGGCGATGTGATTGCGTGGCAGTCATATGATGGGCGACCAGGATTGTCTGAAGCACGGAGAGGCGATTGCTAAGGCGATGTACTCAACTTGGTGAATATTGCATCCCACATCAAAGCTATTTGTGTATATCTAAGATAATCACTGTAGAGTTGAAGAACTACTACTTGTTCTTATGATTCACAACGATTGTGGATAAGGTTAAGTGTTGGCTTTTAATGAATCTTTGCACTGGTGAGTCAAGCTGGTATATTGAAATACCCATGATAATAAGTCACCTATGTGAGTATGAAATGGGGATGCTTCTTTGAGAATTTAGAAGGCAAATTCTCAAGAAAATACTTGCTGAACTAGTAAGACTGTTCTATGGCCAAAATGGGTATAACAGTGAGAACTGAACTGCGTTAATAAAAGTTCCTATGTAACGGCTATTGTCTCGATATACACCAATAGTGGCACAGCTCTACCAGTAAATTTGATAGACTCTCACAAGGTAAGGTTTAAGGACGAAATCTACTTATCCTATGCAGGAATTATCCGTTGTCTCTCTCTCGGGTTAGCTTTGTACTCTGTGTCAGTTTGCCTTCCAATGTCATTCACGAGAAGATTGTTGAAAATTTCAGTGTGAATGAAATGGGATATTCAGAGGGTCTTTCGTGGCAATTGAACAATCACATTCGGGTTCATCGAACCTGAATGAAATAGTTCAATGCGCAACGTTAGTACCTCAAAGGGCAACTGTTATTGGTGATAAATACCCCTCATGAACGGAAGATTATGACACTATTTACTATGGCAGTTTTGTGTATTAATTTTAGTAACTCATCAGTCTTTTTGAGTCTATCTATCTATATCTATATCTATATAGATATAGATATAGATATATGTTGATGTTCTTTAATTGGAAGACACACTAGAACATGAATTGAGTTTATATACGTTCATAATTTTTTTATGTTCTTTCTGAGAGAGAGACAAACGTAGGTTCAAGTTTTTCAAGGCTTACCTTGGTCGTGTTTTGACATACGCGAACTAACCGTTTTATCCTGGAAGGAAGACGCTGATAATCTACAACACCCTCGAAAGCTGCGAATCTTTCTTAAGAAGACTGCGATTGCAGAACATGGCTCAAAATTTTTTGTATCTCATTCATTTTAGTTTCTGTAATTCTAATTTCTGTAAATTATTTTTATCATTTCTAAAATTAAATTTACTATAATTTGTTGTGATTAATAAAATTATTCTTTGAAATTCAGCTCACTTCAATGCTTTTTTTTAAAAAAAAAACACTCTGTCTTTGTGAACTATCCCCATGCAGTGCCAATATTCACGCAGTTAATAAGGTGAGTCAACATACTCGGAACATGATTGCTTAAATAATTAAAATAAGAGTAATGTTGATATGCTTATTCCT
>BRYF01000018.1:4500312-4502812 GCA_030159135.1 Actinidia polygama
ACGAATCTCATGCAAGATAAGTTAAAATTCTTGCACTTAACTCATGATGGTCTTCAAGTCAGTCATCTTGAAGTCAAGAAATCTTCACGAACTTTTTGATTCCGGCATCTTTAGTCTTGTACTTCTTATCCAAAGAATCCCAAAGTTCCTTGGCAGTAGGAATGGAACAATACACATTGTATAGTGTATTTTCCAAACCATTCAGAATGTAGTTCTTACAGAGGAAGTCTGCATGTTTCCACGCTTCCACCGTAGCCATAATTAGATAATCAGTCTCGCCTTCCTCCAAACTTGGGATGTCTTCACGCAAGTATGCAGTCAGATTCAATATTGTCAAATAAAATAACATCTTTTGTTGTCATCGCTTGAAATCTGACCCATTAAACTTCTCAGGCTTCTCTCCATGTCCATCAATGACAAGAGTAGGCTTAGGCACCACATTTGGTGTCGCCATAGTAGGAACAACAGTGTTCTCCACAAAGTTTGTGTTATCACCATTCATTTTTTTGAATTAAACACACAAATTCAGAAACGGTATAAGTAACAAAATTGAAATAAAACAGAAACTTTCTAATTTAAAAAGAACTTTTTAAATAATAAAAAAAATCAACGACTTAAGATTGTAAGAAATATTGTGTTTCTTTAAAATTAGAAAGTTATGAACAAAAGAAGAAGAACAGAAAAATATAACTTAAGGATGCAGAATTTGATTTGGCTGAGGCCTGAATTAAATTCGATGTCCTTAAGTCGTTGACGACCCGCACTTGGTACTCATGGAATATGTCGTACGACTCCCAGAATACAACAACTACGA
This sequence comes from Actinidia polygama, assembly GCA_030159135.1. Lineage (NCBI taxonomy): Eukaryota > Viridiplantae > Streptophyta > Magnoliopsida > Ericales > Actinidiaceae > Actinidia > Actinidia polygama. Next base: position 4,501,127 of record BRYF01000018.1, read on the forward strand.
TCTTTGGATAGTAGTACTCCAAATCAAAAGATCACGTCGAACCTTCAAGTGTCTCCTCTCTCTTAAATGAAACTAAGGAATGATGAATGCTCTTAGCACTTTCTAACTCTTGCTTAGAATGATTTTTAAATGAATGAAGAATGAATGAATGGTGGAGGAATTTATAGAACTCATCACACCTTTCTGGAGGGTCAATCCTCTTTGGAAAGGCACCCATTCGGCCAAATATTGCACCTATTCGGTCAAACAGCTACTCACAGTGACCTTTCTGCACAAATTGAAAGGTCGCACATGTTCGCGTATTAAAGGAAAAAACTCTGAAAATAATTTATAATTTTCAAGTCCTTTAAATTCGAAACAATGTGACCGTTCGCAAAAGGAAAGTTAACTCCGGGGAAGAAAGTATAATTTTCTATTTTAGAAATTAAAATAATTGAATAAATTTTCTCCAAAAAATTAATATTCAATTAAGCCCAAGCCCAAGCCCGACCCGAGACTAGCAGGCGGCTGCGACGCAGCCGCATGTGGGTCAAACCCATAAGCCCTAAGGCTAATGGATCAAGCCCACTTTATATATAACTCCTCCCCTTTAAAAACTTGAGGTACCCAATGGCCCAATTTAAAGAGTCCAAACTTGGGCTTTATATACTTAACAACTTTTTTTTTTTTTTCAATGTGGGACAACATTGTCTATCCACATATTTTTCCTTTGCATTGAAACTTCTTTGAAAAATAATTTCTCATTCATATCAACTTAGTTTTTGACAAATGAATACACTAAATTCATCTACTCATTTAGGAGAACATGAATCAATCATTGTTCATTTAATTTAGTGTATGAAACTTAAATAAATTTTAGTCCCAAAGTGTGTTCACAACACATTATAAAAATCAAACTTCTAACATATATATACATATGTTTTTCAGTCATCTAAATTGATCGTCGAAGAGCCGTTTTTCGAAAATAACTCCCGACAGCCGTTTTTACTGTTATTGTGTCGCAGATAGGCCCTTGCTGACTGGTGACTAACTGCAACCACTCGCACAGCTGTAGGACAACCGCATGTATCTATCCTCAATTTCTTTTCTCTTATTTCATAAACTCACACCTCACATCTACTACTACTAATTAGTCGGCAAACACTATCCCTTCCCAAACAAAAGTTATTCATATGTCATGCCTCTTTTATTTTAGCAATATTACATACCCTAATTTTTTTTACATGGAAAATTATCCAAGATTTTAGCAATATTTCACCTTCTGTTGAATAATTTTTTTAAAAATCAATTTATTGTGTTGTTGTAAAAAAAATAAAATTTTATTGTTCTACTAAAGAATTTTGACTAAACGATAAAAAAGTTTATAAATACAAAATTAAATCAACGGAACGAATAATTTATTCCAAACTCAGCCTTGAAATGCATTCATTAGATTCATTTTAAGTATGACCCGTATGACACTTTTTGAATCTGCACCATACACTTCACTTAGTAAAATTACTCGATACCTTAAAATACCTAAATTAAGAAAACTAAGAGCAACTTAGAGTCTTACCCATAAAATTGCAAGATCGAATCTCATTAAAATTAAATGTTCCAAACCTTGTGTCTATTGAAAATTTTTCTAGTCGTTAACTTTAAGACCCTAAAATTAGTTGAGGTGCGCGCAAGTTGATCCGCACACCT
>BRYF01000018.1:4510312-4512812 GCA_030159135.1 Actinidia polygama
TGAAAGACTCTTTAAGATTAGAAGAGTTTTAGTGTATAAAGGTTTGGCAAGCACCCACAAGCTTATTGTTAGTGATATCCCAAGGAGATCTTGGAGAAGTGAGTGTAGGCTCGAATTTGCCGAACTACTATAAATCGTTTGCACTCTCCTCTCTATTCTCTTTATTGCTTATATATTTGAGTAGAAATGCATATTAGATTTATTGATTAAATTTTAATTGATCATTAATTCCTAGCAAACTTATTTCACCCCCTCATAGGTTGCTTTTTACACATAATCTTGCTGATAAATAATTTACTTTGTTACATCACTTTTTCATTTCTTTTCTTTTAATTTTCTATTTTTTTTTCATATAAAACACTGATTCAAGTGTGTGATGGTCCACAAGCTCTTTGAATGGATTTGTGTCTCATATGTAAAAACCTCTATCCTCTGGCTCTACCAAGAAACTTATTCATCAAATTGGAAACTTCTTCACCATAAAAGATTCGGCCACTAGATTTAGAATTTAAGTTAAATTTTGCTAACCCACCACTAATCCATTTTATTCCCCATATACTTTATAACAAATAAATATATTTTCACATAATTTATTCATTAAAATCATTTCTTTGTCATATTTTTTTATTTACTGGTTCTCTAATAGAGTTTTTAGAGGAGTAATTTAGGCTCATATTTTTTTAATTAATCAAATTAAATTTAAGATTTTTTTTTCCAAATTTCAATCTACTAAAAAAATATTTCAAATTTAGAGGGTCAATTGATCCGCCAAGAACAGGTTAGTTGGAAAATTTTCCCTTAACTTGGCTAACCCACTCGTGCACATTCATTCGTCCATGTACTCATTTTCATGCACCCACTGATTTATGACATACAGCTTAAAATGACTTTGACAATCCGAGTATTATTTTAGGTACAAACCTACTAAAAAAGGGGTCAACAAACTAGTTCAATCAATTAGTGGCCCGGTCCAGTCCAGTTCAGTTATTTTGAATCATTCTGATGATCAAAATCGTTCACATTATAAACTATGTCGTAAAGATGAATACTGTAAAAAAATTACGTTTATCAAATACAGTTCAATATTCATTTGGTACTATTTTATAACTTAATAAATTATTCTTTTAGAAAATTGTTTCATGATGCTAAAGCACAAAAAAAAAAAGGCCTTGTCTCATTATGCTACGTAAGCAAGAGCAAAAGCATATATGGAATTTTCATGTGGCACTAAATTACTAATGGTTGACGTAGTGGCTTTTACATGTAGCTTGATTCTAACTTTGGGTTGCGAAGACTTTAGAATTCACTGATAAAGTTAAATTATACTAATACTTTTCATCAAAGAAAAAAGGAAATAATTTAAAATTTTACGTTCAGAAATAAAGCATATTCTCGCAATTTGACAAACTCCTCACAATTTCAAATTTTTTTCAAATTGTTACGTTATGTTTGAATTAAGAATTTAGTGTAGAAAAAAAAAATTATCGATCCAACGGTTTAGATTTTTTTTCTTTTTTTTTTACAAATCTCTCCCTAAATCATTAATTCGAATACAACCTTAATATAATACAAGAATTTTTTTAAATTCCTAGGGAGTAGGATGCGCCCTACGCCCCCTTATCCATCTTAAGATTGTATTTGAATTAAGAATTTAGTAATGGAAAAAAAAATTTAAGGATGCAACTATTCCGAACTGTTGGATTCTCTAATTTTCTTCCTCGTCAAATCTTTAATCTAGACACAGTTCCAAACAGTTGGATCCTCCAACTTTCTAATTTTCTTTTCCTTACTCTTTTTACATCAAATTATTAATCCAAATACAACCCATACTTCTACAAGTGGGAACTCCCTCAAACCATTATTAAAAAAGGATCTATATAGGTTCAATTCTTTTCAACAAGTGGGAGGAACTCTCTCTAAACCCATTATTAAAAAGGATCTATATAGGTTCAATTCTTTTCAACAAGTGGGAACTCTCTCTAAACCCATTATTAAAAAGTGGCTTAATATTTGGCCAATTTTTATATGGTTTCATACACAGAAAGCAACTTGGGTTCTTCATCGCGGATATCATTGTTTTAAGGTCGACTTCTTCACCAAACAGGGTTGATGTTGACCTTACAACTCTTTTATGTGTGTTTGTAATGGCTGACCTCATTGTAATAGTGAACAATGTATTATTTATGGTCTTGAAAGCTATCACACTGTTGCACAACATATGGATACAAAATGAACAATGAAAAAATCTAGATTAAACACAAAATTCAGATTCGGACACAGAATTCTCACAAATGATAGTTTTGACAATAAAATTTACATGCAAACATGTTGCAGGACCCACTAATTTAGAATGATCTATGTCATATGTTTGTTCATATTATAATAATCTGACACATCAAACCAATGTTGTTAAGGAACCTTAGCAACCCGCACGGCTAGACTTTAAGATTTACTAGTGTCCTTCGAGCCTAACGGATACTTGTGGTTTGCAGGTGATTGC
>BRYF01000018.1:4555312-4557812 GCA_030159135.1 Actinidia polygama
TTGAATTATGTCTTTAACTTCTCAACAAACAGACTAAAAATGAGTCCAAAATGACCATCACTCTCACACACAAGTGTATACTGTGGTACATTATACATTACCATTTTTTAGGGTTTAGGAAGTATCCTTAAAGTTGTTGAGTAGGTAGTGCAAGTTCCATATATGGCCAAACTCCATCTCTTTCTATGCAGAGAGAAGTTGATGTAACATTGCAAACGGTGCTCATACAGAACCCAATGCAAACGGTGCTCATAAAGAACCCAATGCGGCCATGCACTTCAACAACTACAAGTTCCAATTGGGCATTATAAAAATAGCATTGATTATTATAAAAACGTCATATAGTTAAGAGCATCTCCAAAAGTATGTTATCAATCGTTCCAATGTTATAATATAACATCATGCCATATTTTGTTCAATATGTGACCATTAGTTTCATGAAATTTACAATATCGATCCCACAAATATGTCATATTATGTATTTAGTTTTTTATTTTAAATTATTTTAGTTAACTTAATTTAGTAGGAGTAATTTATTATTTTAACAAAAAATAAATATACAATACAAATATAATTTCATTAGAAATGAGATTTCAAAGCATTAGAAGTTATTTTACTAATTTATCCTTCAATTATTTTTTAGTAAAAATGAATTTTGAAACTATTAACTATTGCATTAATTATTTTTTTATTAAAAGTGTACTTTGAAGACAATGCAAATACATATAACGAACTACTCCCGATTGTCTTGTGCGATAAAAAATGATCATGATAAAAGATAGTATGATACAATGTTGGTGTGACGGTGTCAATCATTCAAATTATATCATTTTGACACTATCATATGCTTAAATTTAAATTTGCACAATTTGTTGAAGATGGTTTAAGATGAGAGAGATCTAAAGAGTATTTGGGATATGTATTGTGAAGGGGTTGTGGGGCTCACTCCAAATCCATTGATCTGATATGAACTTAACTTTATCTTTTGTGAGAATCGTCGAAAATAACATTCCTAAGAAAAATCAAGTTGATTAGAACATCAATAACCAAATATTTACATGACTACTGATATCCGATAAGTCAAATTTTGCATGAATGCAAAAACTCTCCTAATTGAAGAATGGTGTTAGTGCCATGAGCAACTCACTCAACCAAATGAGCATCAAACACAAATTTCGACCATGGGGTAGTGGGATTTGGGGTGGGCACAGCATTTGTCTCGTAATCTATTTCCAAAAATCAAATTTTTACCATCTATTTTATTCTCAAAACAGATGTAACTAATCGATGTCCTATCAACTTAATTCTACAAATTGAGTTGGGCTTCTCTCCAGTCCTCTCCATTTTATTCTCAAAACAGATGTAACTAATCGATGTCCTATCAACTTAATTCTACAAATTGAGCTGGGCTTCTCTCCAGTCCAATGATAGTCTAGGCATTTTGATGCCCCTTTCAGGCCAATTTTAATTATCGGAGTAGTTCACATTGTAAATCTAATCGTGAATAAAAATTTATGTTTGATCAAATACAGCTCAATATTCTTTCAATATTGTTTTATAACTTAATAAAAAAGTACGGAACATAAAATTATACCAATTTATCTTAATATAAATTGTTACTTATGTACTATTAAATTGTATCCGATCAACGTGATTCTTTACAGTATTAAAAACCTCGATAAAATGTACAATATGAACAACTTTGATAATCAAAATAGGCCTAAAATGGCTGAACTGAAGAGAAGCCCAGCCCAATTAGATTTTGAATGGAGAAGTAAAATTATTAAATTCTGAACGGGCCAAAGTAAAATTATTACAAATTCGGGATGTGTACATGCTAAAGAGCAACCACGCATATCACCTGCAGGCACAAGCTTTTCATTACAGTTCCCTCTAAATGATGTATATGACTCTACTGCCATGAGTTCTTCAGATAAATATAATGCATTTCCCTACAAGACATCAAGAAAACCAAATTCAAACATATCCTGTTAATGTTTGGTCCACAGTTCCGTTCCGGCCAGAACAATTCTGCGCCACCTTTTCCAACCAAACAACACAACAACTGGTAATCCCATGTTCCATGTGTAAATTATATACGTTTAACCGGATTACATATTTCAAGTAAAGTTTTCTTTTTTTTTTTTACAGCTTTACACGAGGATCGTGCTAAATCAACTCCAGGAATAGGGCTTCTTGCTTGCTTGCCAAACCAAGTTCATTCAGTGTTGCGGCACTCTCTCCGTCATTGAAAGCACGCCGTGGGTACGGCCTCACCTGCCCAATAATGTATAACAACACAGCAATCAGATACGGACAACTTGTTGACAGCATTCACTTCATCGAAACATCGACACTAGTAAACAATTCCCATCGTTACACACTAACAAGATTGTAGGTCAAAATGTCACTGCCTCGCAGAATTCAGTGGTAATGTAGTGGGGTGATTCTATTTGAACCCAATAAATTTCCCTGTAGCCCCAGTTTTTTATTTGGTTAA
>BRYF01000018.1:4650312-4655312 GCA_030159135.1 Actinidia polygama
GGCCAAGTATGAAGCCTTCATTGCGGGATTTCGGTCTTCCAGCAAGTTAAAGGTTCTCGAGCTCCATATTTTCAATGATTGAAAACTGGTAGTTAACCAAGTCGATGGAAAATTTGAAGCTCAGGGAGCCAAGATGGCTAAGTACTTGGCAACCCTCCTCATTGAATTCAAAGCAGTCAAAATCGAGCAAGTAGGGACTTAAATTCACATGCAGATGCATTGGCAGGCTTGGCATCGGTTTTTGAGGGAGAAACTGGTCGGACCATTGTAGTCAATTTGATCTCTATTCCCGTCCACGAAACACATCAGGAATCTATCCTAATCAACATTGAGTTGTGACCGAGCTGGATGGACCCAATTGTAATTTTTTTACGACATGACAAGTTGCCAAAGGACAAGAGAGAGGCGCACAAACTCCAAATCAAAGCAGCACGGTTCTGGATCTCCCCCATGGGAAACTTGTACAAAAGATCATATTTGGGGCCTTATCTACTGTGTGTCCACCTGAGCTTGGTTGAAGACGTGCTGTTTGAGATCCATGAAGGCATTTGCGGACTACACTTCATGGGAAGATTATTAGCCCACCGAGCTCTGACTTAGGGGTATTGGTGGCTCTTCATGCAAAATGATGTCCAAGTATACGTCTGTAAATATACAAAATGTCAGCTCTTCTCCCCCCTAATTCATCAGTCAACAAGGGACTTGACCCCTCTCACCAGTCCATGGCCATTTGCCCAATGGGGAATATACATCGTGGGGGGTTTTGTTCCAAGCTACGAGGAGCAAGAAATTTTTGTTGGCAGTCATAGACTATTTCACAAAATGGGTGAAGGCGGAACCATTGGCCCAAATTAGATAGTGAATGTATTCAGATTCATCCGCAAAAAAATCTTATCAAGGTTTGGCATCCCTAAAGCATTCGTATTAGACAACGAAACTCAATTCGTGGGCCAATAGACAACGAAACTCAATTCGTGGGCCAGAGAATCAAGAAGTTGTTTGGGAAACTAAAGATCGAATTCTACAACTCAATACTGAGCTACCCTCGATGCAATGGGAAAACCGAGGCCACCAACAAGATAATGATGAACATAATCAATAAGAGGCTTGAAAAAGCCAAAGGCAAATGGGTTGAGGAATTGCCAAATGTTTTGTTGGCCTATCGGACCACACTGCGGAAAGTAACGAACGAAACGCCTTATGTTTTGGCTTTTGGATTCGAAGCGGTAATCCCGCTGGAGCTTGGTATGCCTATAATACAAACTCAACCATATGACGACAATCACAATGCGGAGATCTTAGCTGGAGACCTCGATCTTTCCGACGAACTGCGCTAATACGGATGGTAGACTATGAGAAGCAGTTAGCCAAGACGTACAACCAGAAAACCCAACACAAACAATTCTTGGTCGGAGACTTCGTTTTGAGGAAAGTTGTTGGAAACACCCAAAGACCCAATGGAAGGTCCATACAAGATAAATAAGCTCGTCGATTAGGGCGTTTACCATCTCGAGAACACTGAGGGCACACAAGTCCCGAGACCTTAGAATTCCAACAACTTGAGGAAGTATTATCAATAAAATAGAAGTGTTGGAAATAAAAACAAGAGTCCATTTTGTGGACTCTCTTTAGTCCATTTTGTGGACTTTCTTAAGCAACAATGAGCTCATTGCTTAGCTCAATGCAAGCCCCTTTGATGGACTTTGTTATGAGTATGAGCTCATTGCTTAGCTCATCCTCCCTTAGTTTATTTAATGTATTATGGGCAAAAGAGTCTTTTGCCCCAATTAGGGTTTTTCTCTAATTGTTTCTCTTTGCCTATAAATAGGCCATTATGTAACATAACAAAATACAACATTAAGAAGACAACATTGAATACTACATATTCTCTCCCTTTCTATTTTTCAACTAGAAGTATTATCAATAAAATGTAATTTTTTGATCTGAGCTTTTAATTATAGCAGTATTACTTTCAAGAAGTTATTGTCAAACTTCTCTATTTGCCACGTTTGTTAAAACTAAATACTCTCCTTATTACACAAACGACTTGATCATTTTAAAGAATTCGATCAAAACTTACTGAAAATGCTCTCCAGCTCGGTCACTAGAAAGTTCTGCATTTTTTTTAAAAATGATTTATATCGGGATGCATTCCCCATTTACCCAAACATGAGCTAAGGTGGTCCTAACGAAAAATGCGAGACTAGTCACCGAGTTGATCAAGCATGAGTTCTTGAAGCATCGTGACTAATCGCCGAACTATTTAAGCATGTGCTTGAGATGTCTTAAAAAACGTGAGGCTAATCCGTAGAACCGCTCAAACACGGGATTGAGCACTACAAAGCAAGGTCAAAGAAAAGCAACATTTAGGCCATAAACGTGAAAAACAACATATTTTGGCTTATGCATGGACAAAACTTGCCCGAATGAGCTGTGACAAGTCAAAAGAGCATCCCACGCTATGACTTAGTCGAACAACTACAACATTTGGAAAGAGTTAGCCGAGCTCTACGCGAGTTCCGAGCTCCGTCCCACGAGGCTTATCTGCTTTCACTTAGAAGACATTTGGGAAGAGTTAGCCGAGCTCTATGCAAGTTCCGAGCTTTGTCCCACGAGGATTACCTGCGTTCACTTAGTAGACATTTGGGAAGAGTTAACCAAACTCTATGCGAGTTCTGAGCTCTATCCCACAAGGATTATCTGCATTTACTTGGCAGATAGTTGGGAGGAAGTAGCTAAGCTCCCAATGAGATTCGAGCTCTGTCCCAAGAAGTACATTCAAAACAAAAGACATGCAATACAACAAATTTTTGCTAATACGAGCCATATGATATTCATGATACGAGCCTTACAACATTAAAATGCTTTACATCTCTGGGGCATGACCTAACTTGCATCTTCAGTCTTTTTTGCTTCATCCTCGAAACTATCGCGTTCATCTCTGCTCGTTCCTACTGCTGCAGCAACTCCGAACTCATTGCCAGCACCATCCACCTCGGCGGATTTGTCCTCGCCATCTTCTGTCTGGTCCTTCAAGTTTGCTTCTTCGTCGAAACTCGACAGAATGAGGGGGGAGTAAGCTTCAAGAGAATCCAGTAGTTATACCTCAGATGTAGCCTTAGTACATGCAGGGTGCTCTGCGGGAATGCCAAGCTTTTTTAGGCAAGTGAGCCAGCCTTCTTGATAAATGTTGGGGCGAAGCATTGCCACTTGTCTGTCATAATTGTCCCCATCTTGGCTAATCCCCTGGTTAAACACCCGCTCGTATACTGGGCCACTGGCCACCCTTTTGAGCTCGCTCAGATCTTCTAAAGCCTTGTTCAATTGCTCCCAAGCAGCAGTGGCTTCATTCCAGACTGTGGTAGCAGCTGCGTAGCTACAATCTCGGTCCCACACTGTAGTAGCTTTTTGGATGTGCCTGCTTGTTGTTGACTTTTTGGATGGCGTCCTTGCACTCTTTAGATCGACACTTTCATTGGTCGTTGAAGTCCGCACAACACCAGGAACAAGTATCAGTATCAACATAAGAAACTTCACAAGATTAAAGATTGCAGATTCAACAAAGGAAGCACTTACTATCGGGAAAGCGGTCATTTTATTCCTCGGGAACGAGTAAAGACCATCGTTCCCAAATCGGAACTCCCAATTACCAGAAACCAAGACAAACTCGTCAAGGAACAAGTCCTTATCTGGGTTATCAGTAACCAACCTCGTTTGAGGCTGGCGCAGGCTCCTGAGATGCAAGTAGTGGTTACCCTTCAAGAAGGGAGTGCCCGGTTCCCTTTTCTGCAGCACCACGGTATAGATATGCAATAGATCCTCGGCACTAAAGGGAAGCTCCATCTCACGCATCAACGTGTCCACCGCAAGCACGGCTCTGACAAAGTTGACAGACACCTGCATGAAGGTAAGGTAACAACGCGTGGTTACCCTTCAAGAAGGAAGTGCCCGATTCCCTCTTTTTCCGTACCACGGTATAGATATGCAATAGATCCTTGGCACTGAAGGGAAGCTCCATCTCACGCATCAACGTGTCCACCGCAAGCACGACTCTGACAAAGTTGACGGACACCTGCATGAAGGTAAGGTAACAGCGCGCCATCATCTCCTTCAGTATTGGGCTGATTGCGAATCGTAGCCCGGCCTGATGGATCAGGCAAATACAAACCGGAATGCGGTCCCCGTGGCCATCCACCAAGCTGGCATCCTCGTTTGGCCTAAAATGCTCTATTTCAACATCCATAGGGATGCCATGATCAGTCCTGAACTTATTCAAAGATGCGTCGTCATGAATCGGCAGTTGAGTTTGGTTCAACTCCAGGTTCTGAAAATAGAAATAAGACAATTAGAACGAGTTCGACCAAACAATCATGATGAGCTTTTGGAAACAGAGTCGGATGAACTCACCACGAACACCGAGCTTTTCCCCCACTAAGACTACTCGCTATTTTCTAAGGGACAACTATCAGACCCTCCTAGCGCCTCGAATCTATCTCAGCAACAGAAGGTTTGGGGGACAAAACCATAAGGCCAATTATTCTACAGGATAACCCGGACCCGTTTCATCAAGGGAAACGTCAAGGGCGACCCAGTTTACAGAAACTCAAAAGTTTCAGAGCCCCAGCGATGGTGGACAAGTCGGGGTCAGGAACTCAGGACAAACACCAAAGAAGGGGAAACACAAGCAAAGATAGAAATCACACAAAACATGAAAAAGCAAAAGAGTTACAGAAAAATGCAGATAAGTTGCAGCATGGAGACGAAGATCAGAAATGTGCCAAAGCTAAATCAGGGGACCGAAACGGAGGTCATTCGAAGATCGGTGGCCATAAATTGGAATGGGGGTTGGATGAGGCGAACGGCAGCAACAAACGAAGGGGAAGTACTTTCTCTGTTTAGAACGCTCTCAAAGATTCGCAAAACAACTAATGAAAGGAGGAAGACGAACAAAACCCTATATGGAAGGTGAAGAGGCGGGAAGGAAGCCAAAACGTGTCTTA
>BRYF01000018.1:4675312-4677812 GCA_030159135.1 Actinidia polygama
CTAAATTTATCATTATACATTTTACTTTATGCCTTGCAATTGCTGATATACATATTGCAGATACTAATTTTGGCCAGTTTGGAATATCCTTTAAAAATTATCTAAGTCATTCTGCCTCTTCTTCGGCTTTGTCTGCCTCCATAGTAAATCTGGCAATGCATGCTTGTTTAGAGGATTTTCAAGTTACTGTAGTACCTTCAATTGTAAAGATATATCCACTTGGGGATTTAGAGTCGTTGGAGTCTGAGATCCATTTAGCATCACAATACCCTTTAGACACTGCAAGCTAACCTGAATAAAATAATTCAAAGTTTTGTGTATATCTTAGATGTCTTAAAACTCAGATTATTGCTTTTCAATAATTTTATTCAGGATTACTAGTAATTCTACTAAATTTACTAATAGAACAAGTAATATCTTATACAATTCATTAAGTAGATTAGACTGCCTATAATCCTTGAGTATACTAATTGTGACAGTATTTCTTATTAGATGCAAATTTATATTTATTGGAGATGTTGCGTTTCCATTTCCATTCTTATCAAAATTCTCTAAATGATATGATTGTGATGCAGCACAAATCAATTTGATCACACAAAAATCAATATCAGCAATGACAGTAAATAGATAAAGAAATAAAGAAGGGGAGGAAGAAGTTTGACTTCACACCAAAATATAAGAAAAAAGATAGAAAAAAATAAAATTTTCTCATTCATAATCATCATATGTGTTCTCAAAAAGCAAGGTTACATTTGTATTTATAGCTCAAAGACTCCTAATTCTACTAGGACTTTAATATTTGGTAACCAATAAAACTCTAAACCAACTATGAATAAGACTCCTAACTCAATAAAGGCTCATAATTAAATAAAGTTACTAAATAAATTAAAAATAAAAAAAATTAATTATAAAATAATAAAATATAATAATCAATTAATAATTATGTGTGTTTGCGTTCTGAATCATTCTCCGTTCCGAATCATTCTCCTCCATTGAAAAAAAAAACTCAACCTCGAGTTTGTCTTTAAATACTAAATTTTTTTATGCTAATTAATCAAGTACTTGGAATAAATCAACAACCTCACTTGATTATGAAATTTAAACTCTTCCAAACACGAAATTCAATTAAAGTTTGTCTTCAAATTGTTGATGAGATTTACCAAGCATGGATTGAAAACCAAAGAAAGTTGTCAACACCAATAAAATTGATTATTTTTACCTTAACTAAAGGACTAGTTGATAGCGAGTTAATATGATCTGATAATTTTGGTACACTTTTAAGTTGAAGTTGTCATTTTTCTCTTGCAGTCATTTTGAGTTTCACGAGCTCTTTTCGAGCAACTCTTCATCTCCAATCGCATTGATAAACAATAGCAGCCTTTTGAAGACACATAAAATAAAAATATGCTTTGTGACAACGCAAACGAGCCTGGATGATGATTGCAACCTTGGTTTGCTTTCTGAATCAGTATTCATTACGAGCAGTCATTGCCCTTAAACTTCCATGCAATGTGATTGCAAATGATTGTGTTGTCAAGTAGGATTTTTAGAAAACATAACTTAGAAAACAATTCTGGATTTTCAAAGCTGCTATGATGAGACATAGAGTTCAACTTTGATGCGATTGACAATGCGATTCATGTTGGTAGCCTCAGAAGCTCTGAGACTTTGAAGTCGGGCGAGTTCAGAGTTAGTGGGAGTGACGATGTGTATGATGGATTTAGGAGCTAATTTTTGCTTTTGCTCCCCGCAGTGAAAGTGTGCTTCACATGGCTTATGACCTTAAAATATTACATCAAAACTCAAAAATCTCAAGGAATCAATTGTAATATCTAAATTTGTTTTGGGAACAAACTATAATTTTTAAAATTCTAGGGACTAATCTATAATTTTAGAAAATTTGAGAGATCAAATTGTAATTTTAAAAAATTTCGGGGACCAAATTATTAATTCAGAAATCACATTGTAATTCTTTCAAAATCCAAGGACTAAATTATAATTTTTTCAAAGTTTAGGGATCAAATTATAATTTTTTGAATTTAAGGATCAAATTATAATTTTTCAAAGTTCAGGGACTAAGATATAAAGTATTTCAAACTTTGGGGTATTAAAAGTGTAGTTTATGAATCAAAGGGAATATTTCTGAAATATTTTGTTTGCTGATGTGGATGATGACTCAGTGCTGATTGCATGCAGACGTGGTGTTGGCGTGGATGATGGGTGCGTGGGCGAGTGAAGCCCTCTCAGTGTGGGCGGCACGGTGGTGAGAGTAAATCTCACACGCCAAAGTACAAGTGAGCATGAGAGCGCGTGAGGCAACGTTTGAAGGTGGGGTTGGATGCATGCGCTTCGTCTCGTCGAGACAAACATAGTGGTGTTATTAGAAATTGATTTAGAACACTTTTTCAAAGGTCTAAAATCCAACCTGGTTGTTGAAGGTCCGATTCGACCAAATCGAGGTTCAATTATGTCAAATCGTGATCGCCGAAGTTTGATTGGT
>BRYF01000018.1:4695312-4700312 GCA_030159135.1 Actinidia polygama
TGTATTAACCATTGAGCGGTAATTAACATTTTTCATAAATTTAAAATGATCAATTCATTATTAAATTTACTTAGTCCCAAAGTCACAATTATGAAAAACTTTATACTTTGATTTTGAAAGAAAACGACTACTATTTTAGTCCCATTTTGGTTTGTCTTAAAGCTGGATCCTCTGGGGGCATTGGGAGCAATCACATCTCTAATGATTCAAAAAACTTCATATTATATTAACAATTTCAAAATTATCCTAATTTTTTGCCCTTCTAATATTTTTTCTTTCTTCACTTCTTTTATGATTTTAAACCTTCATGTTAGTATTTATTTTATTTCATTAATTAGGAAGTAATAGTATAATTTAAATTTACTTATCAAGTTTCCTTAACGAAAATTCACATATGCTTCCTCACTCCAAAGCAAGAATCATGAATTCGTTCGTCTCTGGTTTGTTCCTCTAGAAGTTTTAAATTCTTAAGAAAACATTCATTTAATATACTAAATTAATTTAACTTTTGAAAGTGGATAAAATATTTAAAAATTATAAGATAAATAAATAAATTAAGACAGATGAAGCAACAATAAAGGACAGAAGAAGTATGAGGAAATTTACAGATTTGTTCGTGTGGACTATTTACTTTAAAACAACATGCATGTCAAGATATTTATATATTTTATAAAAATGTCATGACCACGTCGTTATAATTTTCAAATACTTCTTTTCTTTCACATAAACTCTTCCATACTAGCATCCCGACACATACGAAAAATCAAGTAAACTTCACATTTAAATGGTTGGTTCGATTTGGGTCCTATCAAATTTGGATTAAATTGTCATCTCTATAGGTAAAGACAATTTTTGAATTTTTTCCTTTTTCAAATATACCAATAATTCCTTGCACAAAAAGTTAATGAGGTACTTATTATAAAATTTAAATCAAGATGTAACAGATCTCAATGTCTACTTACTGAAATATATATATATATGTTTTAACTTTTTATCAAATTCAAGGTGACGATCAGTACTAAATTATTTATATTTCACAACATTTTTATATGTAAATTTTTGTCCCTTTTTGAAGAAAATACATATATTTCTTGTCATGATAAGATCCAAACAGCCGGTTTTATTTTCATTTTAAAAGGGTATATTTCACTAACTTCCCCTTAAATTTTTGATAAATACAGTTATCTCCGCCATTAACGTGACATATAATTTAACAAAAATGTTATGTTTACTATTTATTTTAATCATTTTAATTTATCATCTGATGTGGCATAAATCATAACCATTAAATAAAATTATTTCATTTATGAAACCAATTGTATCAATGGTAATTAAATGTGTTATGTAAGACGATCAATGAAAATGGTAAAAGTAGAAAATAAGCATTGCTCTTAATTTTAATATTAAGGAATCTCAATCACTTTCTCCTCAATCCTTCTGCCAATATCTTTCTTTTATCTGCACGAGTAGTCCAATGGTTGAAAAGATTGCGATGAACCGTAAACTCCAACATCTTAAGTTAACTTCAATCTCCTGTTGGTATTTGAACTTAAAGGGTAATTGTGTTTTGTGGGTGATTGCGTTTATCCGGAATTTACCTGAAGTGAGTGAGTACAATGTAGCTCTGTCTTGGGAAGGTTCTTCGTCATAATATATATATATATTTCCTTTTAAAACCTTTTGGAAAAATTACAAAAATAACTCTGAGATTTGAAATTGGTAAAAAATTAAATTCTGAGTTTTTAATTTAAATAAATTAAACCCTATATTTTTAACTCATCGCAATTCATACTCTTCGTCAGTTTCCATTTATATACCTTAACGACAACAACTGGTTTTCACAAAAATATATTAGTGAAACAACATTGCACAGATTGGAGCCCTTTTAAAAGATCTAATGTTTGCAATTCTGACACTTATCCAAGTAAAATGTATATAGAGAAAAGTAAAAATCGGATTAAACAAATGCTGAATTTCAAGTAAAAATAAAATATCTAAAGGTTCTGAAACCTCGGTAATTAAGTGTATTAATTATTTACTTTTTGTCTACCAGTCATTTCTCCGTTCTCAATTGTTGCCGTCAAGCTACCTAAATACAGGATGACGGAATTCGAATTGTGACGTATTAAAAAGTTCAGTATTTAGTTTGTTCAACTTTTAAAGTCATAGTTTAATTTGTTATCAAGATCAAATCCTACCGTTATTTTTGTAAATTTTCTAATTTTGACATTGTTTGGTTAGTAAAAAGTAAAAAGCGTCAATTTCGCCAAAAAGTGTAACTAATTTCGTTAACCAAAGTATTAGTAATATTTTTTCAAGCGGGTAGATTTCAACATTCGTCCTGGTAGTTTAACAAGAGCTTCTTTTTTATCCTTGTAGTTTCAATTTGAACAATTTGAACCCACAAATAAAGCACAAATATCTATACAATAAATTCAACAAAGATTCCCATAATGAGAAAATACCCAACTAATATAAAAGAAGAACCTCGTAACAAAAAATAATCAATTTTTACTTTTTACGGAGTTATCCTTTTTGACGTATCCATTAAAAGGGTACAAGAATGACTGATTGAGCTCAAACAATTGATTCAGCTATGTAGTTTTAACCCCAAATTTGTTAACTCAATTTTTTTTTTCTATTAGTGACACTAATCCATGGTTCATTGGTGGTTGTCTTTTTTTTATTTATTGAACAACACAAATCCATTCTTTGCAATCATCCATTTGTTTTTTACTAGTTGAGGAATAATCAGCATTTTTTTATTAACACAATTCCAAAATAAGAAGTTTTCAACATACTTTTAAATTGTCCTGATGTGAATTTTAATATTATATTATTTTATCATTTTCATTCTAGCTTTTGTCTCAATTTAGTTCTCCCTCTATCCTAATTTATTTAGTTCACTTTTCTCTTTTTTTATATTTCAAAATATTTATTCGTTTATCATAAAAAAAATATCCATTTTGAAAGTCAATAAAAGAATATTATAGATTGTTATTTTTATATGGAGGCCGAGTTTGGAATAACTGATTTTGTTATTTCGATTTTTGAGTTTTTCTAATCTTTAATGACATTTCCTCACTGTCTCATGTAATAAAATATAGTATCAAATTTGAAGCAGAAAAATGACCAAAGACAAAAGTTTTAATTCATTTTGAAATGAAAATAGATTTCTTTTTTCTATTTTTGTGTGTATTTTCAAACTAGATCAAAATTTTTATAAGAACAAATTCGTTAAGTAAATAAAAGTAATAAGCTGAATGCCGTGCCTTGTGTTATAAAGACAAATCCGTCATTCTAAATATGAGATGCTATAAAGTAGGGTTGTTCATGTTTTGGGCGGGTCGAATTTGATCATAATCCATCAACCGTTGAAAATATCACGAATCGATTTCGACCGAAGTTCATCATGAAACCGCCCGTTCACGGGGTCAGCAGAGTGCGGGCGTGTTAGTCGGGTATTCTTTCAACTTGGAATAATAAAATTTTCTCAATTTTGAGTAAAGAGAAAAGGGGAAAAAGAAAATCGTACTATGTTGCACGCTGAGGCGAGGGAAAATCAATTGGAGAGTTCTGGGCTCTACATAGCCACAACCATTTCAACTACCCCAATAGAGCAAACAGGGCAAATACAACAATAAAACGGAGAGCTTCACACAACATCAAAGCTCAAATACCAAACCTATCTTAGGAGAGAGAGAGGTAGTGAGAGAGAGGGGGGCAGCGGCTAGGCAGAGGAAAAATCAAGAGATAGAGTGAGAGAGCGTGAGGGCCCCAGGCTTGTTCAACTTCAAAACGGGCTATTTAGCATTAAGCCCAGTTTGGTTAAACTCAGTCAATTTATGGTTAAGCCAGGTTTTGAAATTAGTTGCGATTGATTCGGTTTACACGGGTTATATTTAGCGTGACTCACCACCTGACCGTAAACCGCTGTTTTGATTAACTTCCCACACGACCCCGATTGTTTCTAACTTCGCAACCGATCGGATTCATTCATATATGTTTGGATTGGACAGTTTCGACATATGGTTTGGTAACTTTGGTTATTTGCTCACCCCTACTATAAAGAGTCATGGCACAACCATTAATCCGTTGTGGCATTATCCACTTCTATTAAAAAAAAGCTAATAATTTTTATACTTTCCTTTAATTGCATTTTTTTTTTGTCTTTATTAAGATAAATTTTTCTCAATGCTCACTTTTACTATATTATTTTTGTTAAATAGAATGATATTTTAATAAGTTTATCATAATAAAGATAAATAAAGAAGTAAAATTGAAAAAAATAAGTGTAAAAATCACTAAAAAAATTATTAATCACCCCTTTGAATCTTCAATCTTAGTGGTGATTTTATTAAAAAAATATAAAAATTGAGTGAGTGATGGGTGAAGCTAGGCCAGGGGAACTGTAGATATTGAAAACTAAGGGTTTTTTTTTTCCATTTAAAAGTTTTTTAAATGAAGAGTTGCTTTTTCATTGAAAAATTTTTCTACAGTCGTTCTTTTTTAAAAGATGTGGCCTATAGCTCATCTGGCCATCTTGATATGAAGAATTTTTATAATAATTTTATGTTTGGATTACAATTTTTTTTGCTACTCTATTATTTTTTTATTTGAAATCTTTTTCCTCCTCGATATTAATCTATATTTTCAATTAGGGTAAATTACACTAACCTCCCCTGAGGTTCTGAGTTGATACACAAATCACCCATGATGTTTGAAAAATTACAATAACCTCTCCTGAAGTTTGAAACTTGTAACAAATCATCCATTTTACACTGACCACCTCCTGAGGTTC
This sequence comes from Actinidia polygama, assembly GCA_030159135.1. Taxonomy (NCBI): domain Eukaryota; kingdom Viridiplantae; phylum Streptophyta; class Magnoliopsida; order Ericales; family Actinidiaceae; genus Actinidia; species Actinidia polygama. The sequence continues at coordinate 4,700,114 of BRYF01000018.1, forward strand.
CGGGTTAATACACAAAGCACCCCTCAAATGACATCATGTATTGACAGTCAACTGAGGAGTGCCTTGTGTATTAATCTGAAACCTTAAGAGTAGTTAGTTTAAAATGAAAAGAATTTATTACAAGTTTTAAACTTCAGGGGAGGTCATTATAATTTTTCAAACGTCATGGATACTTTGCGTATTAACCCAAAACCTCAGG
>BRYF01000018.1:4707812-4715312 GCA_030159135.1 Actinidia polygama
ACAATCACGGGACATCCCCCAGGTGTCATGTCTCCCTATTAAATCTCCTATATCTCCGGGATATATTACCATATTTGGCCGTCCGAGGATCACACTGCGGTTTCCTTACACGGCTCTCCTTTCTCCATCTATATAAAGGCTGCTCCCCCAACATTATGAGGTACTTAACACAATTCTCTGGCACTGAGCTCTGCTTATTAATTGCTTAGCTTCTGATCACCTTAGTCTGATTCGCACGCTGGAGGGGTTTCGAGCGGCCTCACCCCCGCTGGTAACGTTTGTTCCTTGCTGCACAGGTCGCCTGAGTATTAGCTGAGGTCCAGTGCTGAGGCCGAAGAGCAACGTGACTGTTGGTTGCTCGCCCAAATTTTTACCACAACAAGTGGAATTCCTTCCTTCATATCAAAATTTTTCTAAGTGTAAAATTTGGGTGAGCGAGATGCAAATTCTTGAAAAACTGAATTACATTAATGCTTGAAAACCTGACTCACGTTAATGAATGAGATGCAATCCTCACTTGCATAATTCAACTTGAGATGTTTTAATTCAAGCGAGAGACTATTTGCCGAATTATTTGAGCACCAAACTCAGGGTGTCCTAAACATTCAATAACAATTCTAAGTTAAGAAAAATTTCGCTAAGGCATGTAGGAGGCTAAAATGAGTTGGAAAGGAAATGAAAGTCATTTACAGAAGTGCAAAATGTAAAGTGTTTTCCCACCCTCTTGAAAATTTAAAAATTTTTAAACTAGACAAACATCGATGTCAAATCAGCTTCACTCCTCCGGGGAGTTAGCCAACGAGCCGTTTGCTGCTCTGTCACTTCCACCTCAGTTGCACCCACATGTACGTTGTCATCCCCTTTCGCATGTCGGTTAAAATATTCCTCATCATCAAAACTTGGGAGGAGGATTAGCGAGTAAGGCTCAAGGTGAGGATCGAGGTATGCCATCAGTGCGCAAGTAACCAACTGTGATATAACCTATTAGAACATGATCAGATATACATAAGAATGAAACAAAGCAAAAGTAGATGCGCATGACCGAGATGAGACCTTACCATCATTGATACTACCATTCGTTCTTAGGAAGGACCACAACCCGTCATCGCCGAGGTAGAACTCTCAAATCCCAAACACCCAAAAAAACTTATCCAAGTACAGATCTTTGTTTGGGTTCTCTATTACAAGTTTGGACCAAGGCTGTTGGTATTTCCTTAGCCTAAGATAATGATTCCCCGTAAAGAGATTTTTATCAGGCTCCCGCTTCGGCCAGACTATGGTGTACACATTCAGCAGATTGGAGGCTAAGAATGATATCCCCTCTCATCGCATAAAGGTGTTGACGGCAAGAACAACCCTAAAGAAATTGATGGACACTTGCATGGAGGCGAGACCATAGTGAGCCATCACCTCCTTCAATATGGGACTGATACGAAATTGAAGTTTGGCTTGATGAATAAGCCATGTCCGAATCGGGATGCGGTCACCATTTCCTCATGCCGTAGGGGCTACCTCGTGTGGACTGGATCGCTCTATAAGGACATCCTTCGGGATCTTATGATCCCTCCTAAACCTTCCTATTGTAACATCCTCATGCACGAGTTGCTGAGTTCGGCTAAGTTCCATGTGTCTGAAACAAAATAAAATCCTGTCAGTTCGAGCTCCTAGTCTCGTTCGAATCAACAGAAAATAACGTACAAAGCTAGCTGTATTGCATGTGAGTCCTGAACTCTACCCCAAGTGTCCTAACTATACATCACCCGAGCAGTGTATGTTTTGGGGAACTCACTTAAGTCGTTTACGCGCCTCGATGTTCCATCAGCACCAAAATGACTTAGGGACAAAACCCTAAACCTAATGTGTCGCTATTACTCTTATTCGAGATTCAGTCACACAAACACAAATCAGACCCATTTCAACAGTGGAAACAGATTGAAAGGCAAACAAAAGCACTCGGTGTTCGAGAAGTTCAATAGTCAATCGTCAATGGCGGATGAGCAACCATGAAAGACTCAAATTCCCGACTCAAGTGTTTCAAAAGCAAGCAAACTACGAAAATTTCCGATCCAAAACAAAAGACAGTCATCACAAACAACTTTGAAATGATTCAAACATAAAGAAAATGAAGAACATTGCAAAAAATTGTAAATGGGACTTATAATGGTTGTTCAGAGACGATCGATGAGGGAAAGTAGTGTCGTCGGCGATGGAGACGCTGTCGAAGACGACCGTGGAATGACAGTCATGTGATGCAAATTGGTATAATATGGGCTACATGGTCACATTTAAGATGAGTGCGTTCTGTACTTTTGGAGTTCTAAATTTGAATCTACTTAACGTGATCTTGAATTTCAAATAAAAAGTCTGAATTTGAAGCTACCAAATGCGGCACTAGCGAAAATGTTTGTTTCATACATTATCTTATTAGATCAGCAAGTTCTGTGCGAAATCGGAACATGGAAGTCTTAGAAAATGGGTCCAAATAGCTATGCAAGTACTTCAAACAATACCTCATGCGTTTTTCATTTTTTTTATGTACCTTTATCTAAAAACAAGAAAATATTTAATATTGCTCTGCCTCATAACATACAACTTCCTATTAGGCTAACACAATGCTCTTCTGGTAGTCTCTGATCTTATTTATCATTTACAAAATTTTTACCAATCAACAATGGAAAATTGGGGTAGTTTGCTACTACCGCTTTGCAAAAATTGGTCTTCAAAGTCAAAACTGTCATGTATTCTAGCACAAAAGCATTGTTGCATCGAGCCATGTTCTTAAATATCGATATTGAATATTTATCGTTAATAACTTAACATAGATGCCAAAATACATCTAGATAACATTGCTCAAGCTTAGAAATGGTTCATGCAGGACAAGGGTCAAAAAAAAATGGAATGAGACATTTGTGTTCACTTTATCTGATGACGATGATTCCCTATGGGTCCAAATAATGGACCGGGATTTCGGTTTAGAAGATTATTTTTTGGTTGAGACATAGTGAGTTACAATCGCTTTATCAATCTTTTCCTTTGTTTCAGGTAAAGCAAGAACTTCATTAGATTAAAGAATAATTGATGCCATCAAAAACACATAAGGTTAGTGTGTAACGACATTTTAACTGACCGTATTTCTAGTAGTAGAAGTTGAATCTAAGTCGGGTATGTTATTATAAGTCCATTTTAATTGATTTTGAATTGATTCAACTAAATGAAATGGCTTCGGACAAATATTTTTTGAGAGCTTAAATGTCATTTCCATTTTATGTTCATAGGATGACAATGTTCCAGATTTTTCCCTATTTGATTGAATCTAAGGTGGATGGAACGAATCCTCGTATGATGAGTGGTCGATTGGCAATTTCTGGTTTGTGTTTCAATAATGCTACAACACTTGTTTCGGTAGTTTGGGTTTGATTCCAATATGTCATGTTCATTAACGTTGATTGCGTGGTTAATGTGTAAATTTCCAAAGTGAATTAATCAAAGAGTTGATTATGTGTTTTATTTGTAAAATTGCTCAAGTGATTGGTGTTTTCATCTTGAATTCATGAAGGAAAGAAAAAGTGAAGAGAAAACATCACAGATATGAAAAGAAAATGAGAATTAGGTGTTGGAAAATGGGTTTTCAAACTCAGAATTTTTTAGATTTTTGGCTAAGTTCGGGCTAAAAAATAAATGGGTTACGTCAAACTTTTTGAGCAGTTCCAAGTGGCAAATTGTTTTTCTATATGTGGAGATGAACATCGAGTATTTGGTTGTTGAAAACCATTTATAATTGAATAATAAATTGACATCAAAGTGAACTACTTGAAATGGCTAAACTTTGGTATTTTTGATGTTTTTGGGTTTGTCCCACATTGAAAAAGAGATAAAGTATAGAGTGACTTATAAGGTCAAACTTTCACTCATTGGGATGACCCCCAAGGGGTACCCAAGTTTTTGAAGGAGGGGAGTTATGAATGGGCTTTGGCCTAGACTATGGACTCTGTGGACTAGGCTAAAAATTCACACGCACGTGCCGCTCGCCTGGACTGGGCCGTGGGCTTGGGTCGGACTAATATTTTTTATAGAAAAATTATTTATTTAATTTTAATAAATAAGTTTTCTATAATTATAGTTTTATTTCGCATCTTTTCGGATCAGTCCCGAACAGTCGCATCTTTTCGGATTAGTCCTGAATAGTTGTATCCGTTCAGATTAATCCTGAACTATTGCATCTGTTCATTTTAGTCCCTGTATTTTAAACGAATAGATCCCTTGAAGGGTTGCCTTCTTTCTGAAAAGTTGTGTCTTTTCTTAAAAAGTTATATTTTTTCGTTACCTATATATACATAATCCTCCAGCAGTTTAAAGCACTGAAACAATTAGGATTTCCAGATTAAACGTCCTGCTGCAACGCTTTCATTTCGTTCATTATATTTTTTTAAGAGAGAAAGTTCGATACATAAATTTGGTTAGCCAGACTTGAAGTTTGAAGTGCTTTGATTTCAAGTAGATCGTTGGATCTTGGGAGACATACACTGATCAACTCGTAGTACCGGAGCGAGGGCGAATTTTATCTTAAGTTTGAAGAAAAATCTATTTAAGTATTTAGGAAAATAACAATCTGTTAACAAACGAAATATAAATTCATAAATAGTAAAAATATGAACGTACCGTTTGTACAAGTATAATTATACAATGAACGATCGAGGCTTGTTTTTGTCATTACATTTAATTTAAAGAACCCATCGCTTAAGTACCCCTTCCCAACATACACTCCACTCTTGGTGAGTACAATTTATCTGACTATTGTACCTCATTTGGCTATGAATAAAAATAACACATCTTCTGCTTATATTCTTGAGACATCTTATATTTGGCATGGTAGATTAGAACATGCTAACTATGGTTCATTGAAGAAATTGGTAAATATGAATTGTTTACCTAAGTTTGAATTCGATTCTAATCACAAATGTAAAGTATGTGTCGAAACTAAAATGAATAAAAAATCTTTTCAAAATATTTTAAGAAATTCAGAACCTTTGGATTTAATACATACTGATATTTGTGATTTCAAATCTATACAAACTTAAGACAAAATTTTCTTTAAAATTTGTTTATTATGTTCTGTCGTGATACAATCTGTTTATTGGATACAATTGAATTGAAAAATTAATTTTCCAACTTTGTTTGCATAATCTGTTTTCATTATATTTATTGAATTTATTTCTGTTATAGAAATGGATACTACCCCTCATTTTGTACTACCTACTACATCATCTATGGCTGTTGCGGGTCCGAGTGTGATCACTCCAACGGTTCTAGTGAATCATGGTGAGAAACCAGAAAAATTCAATGGAACAGAGTTTAAGCGTTGACAGCAAAAGATGTGTTTCTTAATGAAAGTGCTCCAATTTTAACCAAAGAAATGACAACTCTAGATAGGGTTACAGCGGTTGATGCATGGAATCATGCTGACTTTCTGTGTCGGAATTACATCCTCAATGGTTTGGACAAGATTTTGTATAATGTTTATAGTCCAATCAAGACAACCAAAGAACCATGGGTAATTCCTAACAAGATAGGACATTGTGCGACCGAGTGTCGTAGCAAATCTAAAGATGGATATGCTAACAAGAAGCCTGCACAAGCCAATGTGACCGATGTGGAAGATCTCTCTGATGGTATTTCAGACATGCACCTTTCGGCTGTTATGTCTGAAGTAAACATGATTGGTTCCAATCCAAAAGAATGATGGGTGGACATTAGTGCTACTCGTCATATATGTTCGGATATGAGAATGTTCACCTCTTATAATGAGGTGAAGAATGGAGAGAAACTATACATAGGTAATTCCTCAACCTCTGTTGTTGAAGGAAATGCCATAGTGGTGCTAAAGATGACTTCGGGAAAACAACTCACCCTCAACAATGTGTTGTATATTCCATACATTCGCAAGAATCTCGTTTCTGGACCTCTGTTGACCAAGAATGGGTTTAGGCTAGTCTTTGAGTCAAATAAATTTGTACTCACCAAGAGTGGAGTGTATGTTGGGAAGGGGTACTTGAGCGATGGGCTCTTTAAATTAAATGTAATGACAAACACATGCCTTGATCGTTCATTGTATAATTATACTTGTAAAAACGGTACGTTCATATTTTTACTATTGATAGATTTATATTTCGTTTGTTAATATATTGTTATTTTCTAAGTACTTAAACAGATTTTCCTACATTAGGCACTGCAAAATTCTTAACTTGTACATTTTCTTAATGGTGGGTAGTGATGGTTGAGTAGGAACAGCTTAAATAATCATCCATGACTGTATAACGCATATGCTTTGTTGGATCACCTCTAATTACATATGACAACAGCTCAAAGAGAGAGATGTGTGTTCTCAAAGTGGATCTCCCCACTTTCTCTCTCTGTCTGTGTCGGTGTGTGTACTGTATACCCAAAGCGGAGAAAAAAATCATTACAATAGTGATATTATGTTATTGTTATCACAGACTCACGTAATTATACAATCTAATTACAAACTGACATATTTACATAATTAACCCCATTATGTTCACATGACAGTTATTAGCTTTTCAAAAGAGTTAGTTATATTTTACCATAAGGGTTCTTCATCCTATTTCAACATATACTATTGGTTGGTTATACCACATGAGTATCGATTAGTTATTTGGACAGTGGTATTGGTCTTCTGGATTAGCCAATCCTTGGATCGAATGATTTCCTTGTCCTGATGCAGAAAAAAATGCCCTGCCTAGTCTAAGAATGGACCATGTTGCCCCGGATGGCAAACTGAGAGGGGGTTGAATATGTTTGAAACTAATTGCCTAATTAAAATTTTCACAACTAAATCCCACAAATCAATTATTCCTTAATTGAATACTTGCAATGATAAATATGATAATATATCAGAAAATATGAGCAAGTATATATAGGCATTGTGGAACCTTAAAGGAGTTAAGGTATAGAGATTAAAAATAACATTTTATAGTGGTTCGGCCGATTCCCTTGCCTACGTCCACTTACTCAAGGCGCTCTTGAGTGTTCCATTATTTTACAAAGCTTACATGTGTTTTGCAAAACTGTTATAATGCGTATCTTTCCCAAGAAGCTAGTCAATGGCGACAATCTTGTTTGGGTGTTTGCTAATACCCTATCCCCTAGCTATTATGAGGAGATAGATTTTCTCAAGAGTTTACTCCAAAATACTATCCAAAGAATGTGTTCAAACCAACACTCACAAATCCCTCTAGAGCATACAAGCCCTTTACAAAATCTAGGATGATTTGTTTCAAGCAAAACTCTCTTCTAAGAGTAGATATTACAATCTAGCTTTATTGCACTATGTTTCTCGTATGGATATTACAAATATAGCTCAAGAAAAGGATCAAGAGTTGGAGGATTGAATTCAACGAGATAGAATGTTTAAATGCTTTTTTTTTCTTTCAACAACCCCAAGGGTTGTATTTATAGCCTCATATTGAATTCTTCCTATTG
>BRYF01000018.1:4725312-4727812 GCA_030159135.1 Actinidia polygama
TGCCAAGATCTATTGAATGTGTGTTTCTAGGCTACAGTTCTCACCACAAGGGTTATTGCTGTATGGATCTTGACACTGACAAAGTATACATTTCGCGCCATGTTCATTTTGATGAGACCTCTTTTCCATATGCTTCTCGGGGTTCTCCAGCCACTTCCGATATTGCTATTGTGCCAATTCTTCAGCATGCAGCCACATGTCAGTGCTCTCACAATCTTCCTACACCACAGTTACCTATTTCTCTGCCAATTACTTCTGTCTCTCTTGTAGTTCCACCCACAGGACGCATTGAGCCGCTGTCGCTTCACTATCAGAGTATCCAGTTGACTATGATTGCTCCTCCTGATCTTCCATCCGATTCTTAGTCTATTCCCAACTTTCCACCTGCACTGCAGACCTTGGTTCTGATGGATATTCTTCTGACCTTGGCTCCTCTACACCCGCTCAACCGCTACATCCGATGATGACCATCTTCGTGATGGGATTTAATGAGCTTTGGTTCTCATCGATGGTACTATGCGCTATCCATTACCATGTGCCCGTAATTGCTCAGCTTTCCTCCTCCAATGAAGAACCTACCTGTTTTTCTCAGGCTGTGCAGTTTCCTGAGTGGCGTTCTGTTATGGCTGATGAGTTTAACGCTCTCCTTAAAAATAAAACTTGGACTCTTGTTTCTCCATCCCTGCACCAGAATACTGTGGGTTGCAAGTGGGTCTTTTAAGGTTAAATGGTTAGCTGATGGTACTATAAAGTGCCACAAAGCTCGTCTTGTGGCCAAGGGCTTCCATTAGTAGCATGGTTTTGACTTTGATAAGACCTTCAATTCAGCAGTTAAGCCTACCACCATTCTCACTGTACTTAGTCTATCTGTCTCCTCTGGATAGTCCTTACGACAATTGGATGTTAAGAATACCTTTCTTCATGGTTTTCTCAAGGAAATTGTCTTTATGACTCAACCTCTAGGATTTGTAGATCCTCAACATCCCCATCATGTTTGTCAGCTTCAAAAGGCAATCTATGGTCTCAAACAGGCTCCCCGAGCTTGGTTCCAGCGGTTTAGCTCATTCCTTCTCCAGTATGGCTTCATTCAGAGTCGGGTTGATCACTCTATGTTTTTTTTTCAACATTCCTCTCAGGTGATATATTGATGATATTATTCTCACGGGGTTTGACACTTCATTGCTTTCCACTTTTATCTCCACTCTTGGTGATGAGTTAGAGATTAAGGATCTTGGCCCTCTTCACTACTTCCTTGGGATTGAGGTGACTTCTCTACGCTCTGGCATTCACCTATCTTAAACTCGATATACTGTTGATCTTTTACATTGCAGTTCTATGGATGAGTGCAAGCCTTGCAACACACCTATGTGTGCTCAGACTCAGCTCTCTGCCCATGAGGGTGATCCACTCTCGGATTTGACTGAGTATTGACGTCTGGTTGGCTCATTACAGTATTTGACATTGACACGACCTGGCATTGCCTTTGCTATAAATCATGTTGCTCAGTTCATGAGTGCCCCTCGATCTTCTCACCTTGCTAATGTGAAGCGTATTATTCGCTATCTCAAAGGCACAATTGGTTTTGGTGTATATTTTTGCCCCTTTTTCGGCCCATTGATCTTGCATGCCTTTTCTGATGTTGACTGGGATGGCTGCCCGGATACTCGTCGCTCCACCTTTGGTTATTGCGTTTTCTTGGGTCCTAATCTCATCTCCTAGAGTGCTAAGAAGCAGCCTACTGTCTCCCGCTCCATTGCTGAGTCTGAGTATTGCTCTCTCGCCCAGGTCTACGCTGAAACGGTTTGGATTCATCATCTTCTCTGTGAGCTTCATGTTCCACACTATGCTCCTATCACACTCTATTGTAATAATCTAAGCACCACCTACATGGCATCCAATCCGGTTTTTCATGCTCACACCAAGTACATCGAGCTTGACTATCACTTCATCCAGGAACAGGTTCTTGCTGGTAGTTTTCGTGTGTAGTTTATTCCTTCCACCGATCGAACTGCTGACCTCTTCACTAAAGGGCTGCACAAGCAACGCTTTGAGCTTTTGTGGTCCAAACTCGTACGCCATAGACCGTCCAGTTTGCGGGGGAGTGCTAAGCAGCCTCCTTAATTTTAGGCTAGGCTTTAGTGATTGATTTTCTATATTTGTATAGTCTTGGTTTTAGTCTAGTGATTGATTTTCTATATTTGTATAGTCTTGGTTTTAGTCTAGTGATTGATTTTCTATATTTGTATAGTCTTGATTTTAGGCTATTCTTTAGGCCAAAGTCATGAATGACTAGTCCCTGTATCTCCAGTATATATATATACCCCCATTGGGTATGAATAAAATGTAGAGAAAATTATCCCAATCAATCTTTCTTACACCATCTCACAAGTGAGATGGTCCAAATATTAGAAAGAGCGTTGGCAGAACACTAGAGGTCCACCAATCATGTCCACCACACCAATATAATTTCTGAAGTGTTAGTCCTTGTAGACGAGGTTTA
>BRYF01000018.1:4747812-4750312 GCA_030159135.1 Actinidia polygama
ATGTTTGACAGTTGTACCCCTGCATCAACACTCCTTTCAAGCTTGTACATATTTCCATCTCTCTTCAATTATAGCACCACTTTGTCTTCCTTTAAGACTTTTGAGGAGTCTATCTTTGGATGAGAACCAACAACCTTTTGAATCCAACATCCCTAACGATATCAAATTCTTCCTCAAGCCTTGCACATGTTGAACTCCTGTCAATGTCTGAACTTTTCCATCAAGCATACGGAACTATACCGTCCCCACGCCAACCACCTTGTTCGTTGTGCTGTTAGCCATTTGGATAGTGTTTCTATGACATGCTTGATATGTTGCAAAATATTTTCTGACCCCGCACATATGAAATGAACATCCACTGTCCAACACCCAATCAAAATCCTTTGTACCTGGACTAACAGTGAGCAAATCATCTTAATTATCTGAGAAGCTTTCCGTAACTGCTGTTGTTTCGGATGAATTTTCTTTCTCTTTCTCCTTCTTCTTCTTTGCCTTGAGCTTTGGGCAAACTTTAATGATATGACCCTCTTCGTCACAATAGTAGCATTTCTTCTTATAATCTCTTGGCTGCGAACATCCCCTTGATTGTGACCGACCCCTCGGCTTGGATCCATCACGCCTTTATAGTAGCATTTCTTCTTATAATCTCTTGGCTGCGAACATCCCCTTGATTGTGACCGACCCCTCGGATTGGATCCATCACGCCTTTTGGTTGTTCGGCCTATAACATGATCACCATCGGAAGCAACCATAGCTCTCTCTTTTGAGTAATTTCCACTTTCCCTCTTGCGCATTGACTCGTGGGATAACAACGTAGCAACCACCTCATCAATCCCTAGTGTATCTTTCCCGTACATCAAAGTGGTTCTAAGATGTTCATATGATGGTGGCAAAGATACCAACGATATGACGATTTTATCTTCCTCCCCGATCTTCACACCGATGGGTTTGAGTTCTGTCAATAGCCTTTTGAACTCGTCCAAGTGGTCCATAAAATTTGCCCCTTCCGTCATATGAAGTGCATATACTTGTTTCTTTAAATACAACCGATTTGTCAGTAATTTGGATTTGTATCTGCTCTCCAACTTCGCCCAAGTTTTTGTCAGATTTGTCTCGTTAATGACCTCTCGAAGAGTCTGTTTCGAAGAAATAGCTGAATAGTGCTATTTACCAATTCCTTCATCTTTTTCCAGTAATCATCCTTCATATTTTCTAGTTTTTCAGCCTTTGGTTTGAGAGCCTTCACGAGTTTTTCCCGTGTAAGAATATTCTACACCATTTGCTTCCAAAGAGTGAAATCATTATGCCGTTGAAAAGTTCAACCACAAAATTAGAACTTTTTCCTGCCATTTGGTTTATATGTAATAATTTGTGCTTCAATCCGAGCTCTGATATCAATTGTTGGGAAAAAATTCGATTCCACCCACACCGAAAGCACACAAATTAAAACACAAAAAAAATTAGAGAACACAAGATATACGTGGCTCGGCACCAACTTGCCTACGTCCATGAGAGATAAATTCACTAATATGAGTGATTACAATAAAAAAACAAAACATCCAACCCAGAGCCCTAGCTTACTTTGTATTTTATTTTCCTCCCTCACACTTGTCACTTTTCTGTTTCAACTCTTTCTCTTGTCTTTTTTCTTTTTCCCACACCAAATAGATAGCCTATACAAGAGGCTTTATATAGGCATTAAAAAAATACAAATTTTGAGAAACAATTAACTTAGCCATTGAAGGCTTTTCTTGGGAGCTCAAAAGCTTCTATTTTGGGAAGAAACAAATTAACATTGAGAGAGAGCATCCCTTGAAGACAAGTTGGTCAAACCATTGAACCAAAATTGAGCGAACTCTCCAACAAGTCACCGCAAAATGGGTGAACCCCAACAATTTATATGGTGATAAATGAGCAGTTCAAATGGATTCCTATGTAATCCTCACATGGAATGTCAGGAGCACAAAAGCAGTGTTGCATCAGGTCAAGTTTCGAATCATTTTGAATTTTAAAGGTTTACTCGAACATTTCTCTAGCCATTGAAAGACACGACGGTACATAACATTGCTCCTGCTTGCAAATGGTTAATGCAGGAAAAGTGTCGGAACCAGAATGGAATGAGAAATTTGTGTTCACACTAGCTGACGACACTGAACGGATCAAAATAATAGACCGTGATTTCGGTTCTGAAGATGATTTTGTGGGTGAGACAATGTAAGTTGCAATTTATTTGTCAATCGTTTCCTTTTTATAGTTAACGAATTTTAATATTCCTATCAATTGTTCTTCATTTAGATATTGTTAAAACACAACGAGAAATCATTGAATATGCTACGTATCCATATACTATACAAAATAGTAGATTAATCATTTAGGAAACTAAGATTTTGTTTCTTGTTTTTGCAATCCTACAGAATTCTACTCGATGCAGTTTTTCTAAATGGAAACATCGATACATACTCGTACTGTGTGATTAAAGATGATCTATTTCATGAATAGT
>BRYF01000018.1:4762812-4765312 GCA_030159135.1 Actinidia polygama
ACAAATTGCAGGTATTGAAATTATTTTCCCGGAAAAAATTAACTTTATCATTACGTTGATTACTTTTTCTGCTGCCTTTATGTTTTTTGTCAACAGATGTTCTTGTCAAGGAAACGGGAAAATTGGGGCAATAGACTTACAAGCATGACCGTGTCCCACAAGTGATAAGGACAAAATATTGATTTTGTTGATATTAGCTCACTATTAGGCCCAATCCCAAACCCAATTCCAAGCACAACCTCAAGCCCAAGCCCAAGTTCTCATTTTATATAAGCATCTTATTCACATTGCTAAGGTAACAACCAAAACAAAATGAGTGGCGGCTGCTGAGTGTTTGTGTGAGGAGCTCTCTCTCTCCCTTTGTTCTTTCCACTCTCTATTTATGTATTTCCTCTCTTGTGTAGTGTAGGAGATAAATATGTGTGAGAATGAGAGTGAAACTTATATTTGTATTTTGGCTTCTTCATATAGTGAAATCGCTGTCACTCGAGAACGTAGACAATATTGTTGAATCTTATAAATCTGTGTGTATGTGTTATGTGTATGTGGATCTGTTAGTATGTGCTATCGGTATTTAATTTTTGGCACAATAGATTCAAGCATGACTTTGTGACACAAGTTAGAAGGTCACAGACGATAGTGGTGGTGAACAAGTGGATTTTGACATTTGAACTTTGTATTGAGGGCTTGCAAGACAAAAATAGTGAGAACGTCCGATGTTGTTTTCGATATGATTTTCCTACGATCAAGTTAGCGACTAGAAAAGAAGAGAGAAGAGCACAAGAGAATGATTATTGAATCCATAGGGGATAGGAATGGGTTTCAACAACTTAACAATGTTAAGTAGCAAATCAAAAGGGTATCAATTTACTCCCATATTCTCAACACACCTCACCTAATCTTTGGGATTTTTAACTTTCACTCAGTACACCTCCACCAACTTCCATCAGCCAACCACCATCACTAATTGCACAACCAAACCCACCATCATGCGCAAACAATCATAATTTATTAATTATTGTATTTTATTATTTTGTAATTAGTTTTTTTTAATTTTAAGCTAATTAAAATTTTATTTAATTAGTAGTCTTTATGTTAGAAATCTTATTTTAGATTTTATTAGTTATCAAATAGTCATAGTCCTAGTAGAATTAGAAGAGTCTTGAGGCTATAAATATGGATGCAGCCTTACTTTTTTATGGAGATGATAATTGATATTAATGAAAAAATCCTAGTTTTATTTCCTCTTCCTCTTTGATTTGTGCGATGCCAAACTTCTCCATCCTCTTCCTCTTTGATTCGTGCAATGCCAAACTTCTCCATCCCCTTCTTCTAGATTCTACTGCGATACCAAACTTCTCCCTCCCTTTTTACAATTCTTGGTCGATTTATCTACTTTTGCTTTTTATTATTGATATTGATTGATCGTAGAGTTTTAATTTTATTGTTGTCTTGCATCACGACCTTACTCGTGCGATTAGCAGATGTGTTCGATCTCTCTCCTCTCTGTCTATTTTGAAGGTGTGGTTGGTGGAGTTGAAGGAGTGTTGGGTGGTCAAGGAGGGAGGAGTACGGGTGGCGTCGGTGGGGAGGGGCTTCAATGGCGGTAGGAGTCGGCGGCTATGGTAATGGGGATTGGGTGTGTGGTTGTATTGACAACGGAAGTTAGGGTTAGGTCAAAATGGTCAAAATTATAATTAAAAAATTATTAGTTTTTGGGGTGCACTGAGATCAGGATGGCAGAACCTCCATTTTTACGTGAACGTGAAGAAGACCGCGTCGTTTGCTTTCAAGTCGGATTGGGTCGGGTCCGCTCTGAATTCATTCATGCCGCTCTAACCTACTTGTGTATATAAATAATAAGTTCTGGTCCCATCTTTCACATGGAAAACTGAGGAATCTGAATTCCGTTGACTCTATTTTTCAAAGAATTAATCAATTCTCGTATCTGTACTTTGAATTCCCAAGAAAATGCCTTGTGGAATGCTTGTAGTCCAACTCGTTAGCGCTGGTGGTCTTGAGGACACTGATTTACTCCGTAAGCTTCCCTTTCAATTCCATCTTTCGTTATTTCCAAATGATCAATTCTTCACTTTTAGTTTTCAATTATTGTCTTTGATTATATGTACTATAATTTTAGGGATATAGAGTTGTTCTTGGAATTGCTATGAAGAAAAAGACCATTGGAGCTCAAAGTTTAAATCAACATGATCACGAATTTCGAAGTTGATTTTATTTCAAATTGGAGAAAATATTGAAAATAAAGTTGACCTAATCTTGGCCGTAGATCTAATTTTTTGGGAAATTTTAGTATTTTTTCATGGTACATAAGATTGTTGTTGGAACTAACATAATGCCAAATTTCAAATACAAATATGAATTTAATGTTACCAAACGCAACGCTAGTGATTTTTTTTCTTTTTTTGATAATTCGGTATCCGTTTCAAGGACTGACTAATCCGGAGATCAATCCCACTGTCCACGAGTGGGGGCGGGGCTA
>BRYF01000018.1:4772812-4775312 GCA_030159135.1 Actinidia polygama
CACCTATATATGTGTGTGCGCGCAAAATGCATATATATACTTGTTGGATCACCACTTGTTACATTTGATATCAGCTCAAAGAGAGAGAGAAAGCGGAATGCACACACGACAATAGTTATTTTGTGAAAGAGCTTCTGAAACGGTTATCAGTATAAAAGAATTATCACTTCTACTACTGTGATAAAAAAAAAGTCTTGTAGTAGATGTATATGTCTTCTTTTGAAAAATTAAATTTTGTGAGGGCATTTTTGACATAAAAAAGTATGAAAGCTTCGAAATTGTGTCTTCCCTTTTAGTAATTAATAGAATAGATGTATATATGATTGAATCATGAGAGCATGACAATCACCCAAATATATTTCTTGTTTTGTTGAATGGAGACAGCATTACAAACTCACCAAGCTTGTCTTTATTGGATGCTTATGCTCACCTGTTCTTTTTTGGGCTTTGGTTTTGAACATTCAACCAAATTTAATTGTGGCAAAAAAAAGACTATAATAAACTTTCTAAATCTTTTGAGAGTTGTTGATGAGTCCTTGCTTTTAGGTTGGAATCATACTAATAAATCTAGGTAAATCTTATTATCTAACTAAACATCCTAGTCTTTTCAAATTTAAATTCCATAAAATTGAAATCACTCCTACTCATCCATGATCACCATTTCTTTTTAACTTTACTTCGATCATATTGGATATATAATATTTTATATGTGCTTGTTTGTTTCGATAATAAAAATTGAACTTGTTTTATCTTCTTGAACGAATTTCAGGATATTTTCGTGTTCGCACTTGTCCTTCCAGAAATTTTTGTTCAGTGATAAATTTGTATAACCATCGAGGGATTATTTTACATATTTTTTTCTTTAATTTTTCAATAAAGTCGTGGTTGTAATAGAAACCAGTTTCTTGAAAATCGATTAACGTTGTAGTTATGTCATTTTTTTGTTTTTGACTATCCAATGATGGTTTGAAAATTGAAGAACGTCTTAATTTCAATTTTGTTTTTTTTCCCATAATCTTTAAGACTTTCTTTTTCTTTACGAACCTTTCTCATTTCTGATAAAAATCTCACCAGTGGCATTGATTTTTTGTACTTGGGAAGAGAAAAAAGCTGACCAGCTACCTTACGTACTTTTCTTCTCTTGAAACCTCTTTTAGCTTTAGGAGTATTTTTTTCTATACTTTAGAAAATTTCTTTTCGCTAACTCGAAAAGCTCCCAGTCACCTTCCGCCGCGGGGGTTCCCTTTTCTTATTTTTGCACGATATGGCCTATTCAAAAAAGGATCCTGTTTTTGGTAAAAATATTCTTCTTCAAAATATTGGTCTTCGGAATATTTTTCTTCAGAAGTACCAAACCTAACCCTTTTTTCAAGTATATCCATATACTTAAAACGTTTGTCTCTATTTATAGCTCGCAATCTTTTGTTTACAGCGTTAAATTTAGTTATCAATTCGTTCTTTAGATTATTACGTTTTTGTTCGTTGGTAGAAACAAAATGACAAGGGCATCTGTATCTTTTTTTTGTATTCGTTTGAACCAACTTGATAAACCTACCGGAAACTTAAAAGATATTCTTTTTTTTCCCATTACTTTGGCACATATAAAAAAAACATTGTGACGTTATTTCATTTCTTATCGCATTTTCAAATCTATAATCTTTTATGTATTGCAACAGTCGATTCTATCAATTCAAAATAAAAAGAAGAATTATAAGAGGTTTTTCTGATTGAAATTGTGATTTCAATTTCGTCAATTTCTTAATTGAAATTGAAAAAAAATTCCATTTCAAATTCCATTTCATCTTCCTTTACTTTTACGGACAATATCATAATTCTCTCTTCCCGCCAAATTAACCACCTTTCTTAGGGTGATTCTACTAACATCCAAATTTTTTCTCTCTAGCCCATTTTCTCTCTGCGTCAAGTCAAAACAATTTGACTTTTTTACTTTTTTTTCTTTCTCCCAAATACCCTCATTTTCACCAAATCATATATCAACTTTCTTTCTACACCCAATTCGCATCCACAACCAATTGCTAATTCCACCACCCAGCCACCCCTCATCCATTTCCATAACTACCAATACCGCCACCTCCATAACCCCTTCTACTGCCACCGTGTGAACTTCAACCACCATCCCTTCATCCATTGTTAAAGCTCATGAAAGCATAAAAGCAT
Organism: Actinidia polygama; assembly: GCA_030159135.1. Lineage (NCBI taxonomy): Eukaryota > Viridiplantae > Streptophyta > Magnoliopsida > Ericales > Actinidiaceae > Actinidia > Actinidia polygama. The sequence continues at coordinate 4,774,991 of BRYF01000018.1, forward strand.
GACTTGCTTTTATAAGCAATTTTTTTTTATATTTAAGAAATAAAAAAGAAAGAAAAAATTAACTTTGTTAAGTTGTTTAAGTCCTAGTGGCATCTGATGATGAGTTGGCTGCAAATATAAATTTTATTTATACTTTTGAGTAAGCCAAAGTAACCATTTTTTTTAATTTAAAAAAAAGGCTAACTTTTTAATGGAGAACAAACCAAACAAAAGTATTGTGTATGCTTGCGGGGGCAGCTTCCAAGTCAAGGCGGGTCGGGTCTGCTCCGAAGTCATTCTAACCACTCCAACCTTCTTACGAGTATGCTCCAACTAAGTGGGT
>BRYF01000018.1:4782812-4790312 GCA_030159135.1 Actinidia polygama
ATCTTTTTTTGTGTGTGTGGTTGATTTGGATAGATATGTGATTGTTGACTCGTTCTGGGCACAATAGGTGGTATCATAGCGAATGGTACCCCAACAATGGTATTAGAGCTATTGGTACCATAACAAATGGTATCAAAGCCAAGTTCGGAGTCACTGGAGCATTTTCTGTGAAGATCAGAGCAGATCTCACATCCTAAGTTGCTCAAAATTGGAATTTGAGCACACCACAAGATTTCTCTCTTCAAGATGAAGCTCCACCATCAAACCGCGTCCAAAACAGACGCCGAATGAGCCCACACGTGCCGCCTGAAGATAGGCGCATCAGATCTACTCTCAACCACGCACCCCACGCGCTCCAAAGGAAGAAGATGAGTTCTTTCCACGTGCCACGCGCCACGGAGGTGGACCCACGCGCCCACACGTACCCAAGGGAGGTCCTAAGTGCCCACACTGACCAGGAAAAGGTTCCACACGCCATCCACGCACTTCCACGCAGCCAGAAGCCGAGCCATAGACCGAGTCGCGCCAGAGAAGCCGCGCCGAGTCATGGAACTGTGCGCTCAAGGAGAGCCGCGCCAGACAAGTCCCGCCTACGAGCACCAATTTGAGTTGTTGACCGTCTGATTGACCGAGCGCCGAATGCGCTGATGAGCCGATTGACCAAGCCGCGCGGGGTCTATTGACCAAGCCGCTTTGACCATTGACCGTCGACCGTTGACCGATAAAATACACTTTTAGTCCCTAGAGTTTTTGATAATTACAGTTTGATCCCTAGAATTTTTGTTAATTACATATTGGTTCCTAGAGTTACTGTTAATTATAGATTGGTCCCCAAAGGTGCTGTACTTTACATTTTAGTCCCTGAAGTTTCTAATTTTCTCAATTTGGTCCTAGAAGTGTCTGATTTTGATAATTTAACCCTTTTTAAGGTTTCTCGATATTCCAGATTCATTCGCGAGGTTGGTTTTTGAATATTTTACTTCTATTTTGGAAAAGTAAGATGGTGGAGAATAGTTTGGGAGTTGTGATCATGCTTTCAGCTATGAATTGCACCTTGTGAAAACCAAGGATGGAGGAGGAAGACAATTGGACAGATCAGACAATGCGTTGGACACGGGGTATTCCATCATGTAGCACAATGAGATGAGTACTCATGAGTTGTGGACCAAGTTGAAGGAGATGTACCAGGTAAAGATATCTCAGAACAAAGCCTTCATGATAAGGAGGCTTATGTTGAAGCATCAGAGAGGGACTACAGTGACAGAACATACGAGCGAGTTCCAGAGAAAGAGGTTGAGGTCAGAGAAGAGGTCAAGGAAGAGGTACTGGCAGAGGACGGATGAGATCATAATCCAGAGGTCAAACTTTAAATGCTTTTATTAAGCAAGAGGAATTGCTCAAGGTATAAAGCATATGATCAGTCTTTAGAGGCAGCAACAATAGTAGTGATGATTGTGGATAAGAGTGATGTTCTCGTAGCAGCATCGGCCAATGGAAAGTTAGATTGGATTTTGGATTCAGAAAATGCTTACCACTTATGCAGTGACAAAGAGATGTGCTCTACATATACATCATGTGAGGGACTTGTACGGATGGCGAACAACACGACGAACAGAGTTGTTGGCAAAGGTATAGTCCAGTTCCACATGACAGATGGGAGATCCGTGATGGTGGCCGAGGTAAGGCATGTTCCTAGTCTATGGAAAATTTTGATTTCCATTGAGATGCAAGATGCAAAGGTTTGAAGCTAGTGGAGGAACACTCAGAGTTTCAAAGAGAAACAGGAGATGTTGCACGGATGGAAGACTAAAGGGCTATACCGACTGGAGGGGAGGGTCTAGACAAGAGGAGGAGTTGTCCTACATGAGTTCAGTGGTATTAGCAAGCAGAATGGACAAGGGAAGCAACAGTTGCACAAATGCACGTAAAGCAAACGCAGAGGTACCTGGAGGATCCATAGTTGTACAAGAGTGCAAGGAGATGCTTTGAGATATGTGCAGAAGTCTGGTCAAACATGAGTGGTGCAACCAGTGCACGATGTCCATAGAGAAGCTCAAAGAAAGGAGACATAATTGATTTAGAGAAATTGTACAGCGACAGGCGCACCGCCGTCGAAACGAGTCTCTTTCGCTCTCGATTTGATTAGTGGCAGTGATCTCTTCAATTGTGTGCACAAGGGGATGGAGGGGAAGATTGACAAGGGAAGCAACCGTTACACAGATGCACGCAAAGCAAGGGCATAGGTGCTTGAAGGATCCAGAGTTGTACAAGAGTGCAAGGAGTACCCCAGTGAGATATGTGCAGAAGTTTGTCTAGACACGAGTGGTGCAACCAGTGCAGGATATCCATAGAGAAGCTCTGAGAAAGGAGACAAAATCGATTTAGAGAAGTTGTACAGCGACAGGCGCGACAACGCCAAAATGAGTCTCTTTCGCTCTCGATGTGATTAGTGGCATTGATCTCTCCAATGGCAACCACGACGACTCACAAGTCACAAAGTAATGTACTTTGCGACGTACCCTAGTGGGGGGTGCAGGGCACCTCAGTGAGAAGGTGCAGGCACTTCAGTTTGGAAGTGCATTCACTTCAGTGAAAAGCGAAGTAGCCCGTTGATGAGGGCAAGGTAGCTCGGATGCTGTCTTGCAGATCTTACGGGGGAGCTAGACCAGAAGTTGTCAGGATGGACAACTTGAACATCAGAGTACCCTCCAATGGGCTGGAGGGGAAGATGGTTGGGATCCAGCCCAATTGAAGAACCAAGTCCAAATTGAAGAAATCCCAGCCTAATGTTGAAGTCCAGCTCACTTCATCAATGCCCAAGCCCAATAGCCAAGCCAAGCTCAAGCTCAAGCTCATGGACAACCACCCACCATTGCTTTTGTCAAGACATCATTATGACATGTAATGATTAAAGAAAGATGTAATGATGAAAAGTAAAGATAATGATGTAAAGAGGTGGAAAAGAGAAAGAAGGGACCGTTGGGCTCCTTTCTCTTGTCTATTTAATGTGGGATGGCTGTGAGAGAAGAATGTGGGTTGTAGAGATGTGAGGAGCAAGAGGGCTAGGGGTGCACAGTAGAGTGTTGTGTGCAAAGGGGTGGGGGAAGGCTGAGAGCTCTCTGAGAGCAGAGAGGACTGAGAGATTCTCAAAGAGAGAGAGAGTTGCTGAGGGAGAGGGCTGTGAGGTTGTGAGAGGATAGATAAAGACAGACAGAGATGTGAAAGTGAGATGGAGTGATAGTAGGTAAGTGAAGTGTGATCATGTCCTCCCTTTTGTATTCATTGTAATCCCCAAATTAATGGATTATTGATTCATCTCCGTAGACGTAGGCATGATTGGTCGAACCACATAAATCTATTATCTTGTGTGTGTGTGTGGTTGATCTGGATAGATATGCGATTGGTGACTCATTCTGGGCACAACAGGTGGTATCATAGCGAATGGTACCCAAAAAAATGGTATCAGAGCAAATGGTACCACAACAAATGGTATCAGAGCTATTGGTACCCCAACAGTTAGCACTGGCATCTTGAGGTTGCTGATTTCCTCCGTAAGTTTCCCTTCAAAATTTTCCCTTTCAATTCCGTCACTCATTATTTCCAAATGATCAATTCTTCACTTTCAGTTTTCTATTACTATCTTTGTTTTTGTATGTACTGTAATTTTAGGGATATAGAGTTGTTCTTGGAATTTCTATGAAGACAAAGACCATTGGAGCTCAAAGTTTAAATCAACATGATCACGAATTTCGAAGTCCATTTTATTTCAAATTGGCAAAAAATATTGGATATAAAGTTGGCCAAATCTTGTTCGTAGATCTATTTTTTTGGAAAATTTATTCGTATTTTTTCTGTGTACACAAGATTGTTGTTGGAATGGACATAATGTCAAATTTCAAATAAAAATATGAATTTAATGTTATCAAAAGCAACGCTAGTGACATTTTTTCTTTTTTTGATAATTCGGTATCCGGTTCAAGGACCGACTATTCTGGGAGACCAATCCCACCGTCCACAAGGGGGGCCCAGTTATTTGCACTGTATGAATTTTCTCAACTCAAAAATTAATAGCACTTAGGATGTTTAGAACTTAAGACTTTGGAAGATATCATACATTCAAATCCATAGCCTCAACCATCAGGCGAACCCCCGGAGGTTAATGCTGGAGAAAATGTTGGTTTCATACATTATCTTATTTGATCGGCAAGTTTTGTGCCAAATCCGAATATCAAGTTCTACATCTCTAGATAGCTATGCAAGTACTTCATGCAATATACCTCATATTGGGTTTTCATAATTTTTTACTTTTCTCTTAATACTCAAAAAATATTTAATATTGCTCTGCTTCATGACATACAACTTCCTATTAGGCTAACAAAATGGTCTTCTGGTAATCTATAACCTTATTTATCATTTACCAAAAATCTATCAATCAACATGGTAAAATTGGCTTAAGTTTGCAACTACCGATTTGCTAAAATTGGTCTTCAAAGTCAAAATTGTAGTAGTCACTATTGTTTTCGTTTGATGATGTGTATGTGGTGATAAATGAGCAGTTCAAATGGATCCCTATTGTTGAAATTTTGGTACGAATGAAGTTGAGCATTGGTAGGTCTCTCACTTGTAGTAATCAATTAGGAAAACTCATTTTGAAGATAAACTCCACCCATCATAGTCCAACTGGAAAAATGATTCTTCATTTTCATAGTTTAACAGGGAAAGGACACTAGCCTTTTCTTCTCCTATAAAAGATTGATTTTAGGTTTTGAGAGAGAGACTGACGTAGATTCAGTTTGCCAAAGCTTGTCTCGGTGATGTTTTAACGTACGCAATCTAACTGTTTTATCCTGGGAGAAAGACGTCGGTGAAGTCTACAACACCATCGGTAGGCAGCGAATCATTCTTAAGGAGACTGCATTTGCAAGACTCGGTTCGTAATTCTGTTTGTATCTCATTTCTATTTTTTTGTTTTGTAATTGTAAATTTAGTTTTACTTGTATACAATTGCTATTAATGGAAATTGTTCTTTAGAATTCTATGTTTGTCGTAATTTTTTCTATACAAACTTAAGAAAGATTTTGATCTCGTGATCGACAACTGAATTCTAGAAAATAATTTATGTTCAGTACTAATAGTTGAATTGCAGGAATGATACCGTGGACTGATTTTAAAAATTATTTTGTAATATATTGCAAATTCAGTATTTTTATGTAATACTTACAAATTCAGAATTTTTCAGAATTTGTATTGGAAAAGAAAAAAATGGGATTTTAATTCTGAATTCAGAAACTGGTTGTTCTGTTAGAAACCTATTTTAGAAACCTATTTTAGAAAAAAAAAATAAAAAATAATCTTAGAAATTGGTTTTACTTATTTTTATAAACGAAACTGATTTGATTTTTTCAATTTTTAAGATTTTACAGAAAATGGTTTCTGAGTTTGAATAGGTTTTAAACCTATTTCTATGTAAGTTTAAAATTTCAGTAGTTTTGATTTTTGAAAAATATGTTTTAGATACTGGTTTATTAGTTACTAGAAAAAAAACTGATTTAAGATTTGTTTGAAGGGGTTAAATAAGAATTGGTTTGCTGAATCTCTTATAGAAATTGTCTTACTATTTTTAGGAAAGTTCTTATAATTTATTATAGATTTCAGTAAATTATAAGATTTTGCCATTTTTAAAAACTATGGTTTTGTCCAGATTTTCAGAAAAAATGCAGTTTTACCTCATATTTTTGAAAATTATGATTTTAAACCTTATTTTCGAAAAAAATTACCATTTGAGCCCTTGGTTAGCCATGTACGGTTTGAACTTGATCAGTTGATGTCGAGTTGAGAGACTACAGCCTTAGGCAGTCGTGTGCGGTTGTTCTTTGTTGAGCAAAGTTGTTGAGGATTCTACTTTAGTTGAACTGGTAAAAGTTACAAGTTCAACCGATTAAATAAAGTAGTTAAGGCTTCTATTCAACTTGAACCAGTAGAACTTAAGTGTTCAACTGGTTGAACGAGGCGATTTGAGGCCTTTATTCATGCTTGACCGATTGGAGGTTTTTTTCAACCAGTTGAGAATAGTAGAATATGTCTTCTGCTTGACTTAGGCCGGTTGGAGGTTTTTGCTCAACCGATTGAGGATGGCAGAAGAGACTTTTGTTTGAATTGAACTAGTTGGAGGATTTCCTCAACTAGTTGGGAGTTTTCCTCAACTGGATGGAGGTTTGCCTCAACTAGTTGAGTATTTCCTCGTGCATACCAGTTAGAGGATTTCCTCAACCGGTTGGAGGTTTGCCTCAACAGGTTGATCCCTGCTAGGGCGTTGCCATCATGACCCTCCTAGGGGCACTTCCCCTAATGACCCCGCTATGGAGCACAACCCCCTACAATCCTCACCAGGGGCCCACCCTTGGGACCCCCGGGGTACATTGAGTATAACGGGTGTTAGACCATTTATGGTGATTCTGTTTAGATTATTTATCTATTCATGTTGTCAATATTGTGAAAATTTATGCACTTATATATGGTTGATCTTTTTCAGGAAAACATGTAGACTAATGTTGTTGAGAAAAGTGCTCAGAGTCAGACTCCAATTTCTAAGAAAGTTCTTGTTGTCACACCTGGTGTTCCCTCGATACCGATATCTCATGTGAACAAACGGGGTAATTTGGTGGAGATGGCGATGTCAAGAGATTGCAGCAGAAGATGATGTTCTATCTCACTACATTGAATCTCTTTGGGTGCTTGGCAGAGGAAGCACCAGTTATTGCTAAGAATGAGACTGATGATCTAAAGTTGATTGCTCTAGATCACTAGAAAAATGCTGATTATCTGGTCAAAAACTATATTCTAAATACCCTAGAGGGCTCTTTGTACTTTGTGTACAATGAGGCAAAATGTTCTAAGGAATTGTGGGAGTCCGTAGATAGGAAATACACAATCGAGGGTGCCAGCTCTAAGAAGTTTATTGTGGACCGGTTCCTTGACTATGTGATGATGGACACGAAATCGGTGACGATTCAGTTCTACGAAATTTAGTTCTCATGTATGAAATCAAAGCAAAAGAAATGTTTCTCAGTGAGCCGTTCTTGGTGGTTGCGGTCATCTACAAGCTCCTTAAGACATGAAAGTTCAAGAGTTATCTCATGTTTAAAAATAAGGAGATGACCTTGGAAGCTCTTTTCTTCAAACTCAATATTGAGGAAAACCGGTCAAGAAATAAAAGTGTCAATACCTCCTACATGGGCAAGGCTAACATGGTGGAGCATGGTCAATCTTCGAAAGCGAAAAAGTCGAAGGACAAGTGGTCTAGTAACTAGAAGGGCAAAAGTGTCAATCTGGGACCGAGACGTGGTGTTGGTAAGAATCCGAATGATAAGTTACAAGGCATATGCTTTAACTATAATAAGTTTGGGCATCGTGTGCTTATCACTTTCTGATATTTATTTTATCTAGCTATTTAGTTCCCAAGCATAAGAAACAACTAGTGCAGCATAATACTTAAAAGTT
>BRYF01000018.1:4795312-4805312 GCA_030159135.1 Actinidia polygama
ATATTGGATATATAATATTTGATATGTGCTGGCTTGTTTTGATAATAAAAATTGAACTTATTTTATAATTTTTTAAAATTTGACTGTCTTCCTTTAATTTGAGGAAGCCAAATTAACCAACTTTTTTTTAATTAAAAAGAAAAGGCTAGTATTTTAATTGAGAATAAACCAAACAAGTCGGGTTCGGGTCTGCTCCGAATTCATTCTGACCGCTCCAACCTTTCGTATGAGTATACTCCAATTAAGTGGGTAAATTATAAAATGGTACCTTATGTCCTCAACTTCCAATTTGGTCCTTGTATTTTTAAATTCGGCAATATAATCGTGAATTTCCTTTCTTTGCCTAATCAGTCCAATTGATGAAGATAGTTAGGTTTTTGGACATATGTTCACCAGATATTCGACAGTTGACATCATTTAATTGGTATTTATAGTGCGATTAGTCAATTTATAGTGGGATTTAGTCGATTTATAGTAAAAATTGGTAGAAATAAAGAAAAGTTCAATTTTATCATTCAAATAATGGTATATGTTAGAACAATGGTAAGAATCTATCCAAAAACCTAATGGCTATTACCAATTGTACTGATAAGGTGAGACAAAATAAGATTTAGGATTAAAATTGTGGGATCTGAAAATGCAAAGACCAAAATAACAGTTGAGACAAACTATAGGGACTGTTGTTGCAATTTATCCTAAATAAGTTTCCTTATCTCAGCTAGACATACAGCTTGAAGTACAAAAAACGGAGAGAATCTGAATTCCTGGGACTCTATTTTCCAAGGAATCAAACAAGCAAGCAAAATCCATACCCTTAATAATTTCCCAGGAAAATGCCTCGCGGAACGCTTGAAGTCGAACTCGTTAGTTTGGAAGTTTTGTGCTTCTACTTTAGTTGTATCGGTTGAACCTTGGGCCAAGAAAATATTTAACGCCTTTACTCCCAATTATTTTCGTCTATCCTTCTTGCCTCTTCCAATCATCTTTTTGCTCCTTTTTGACCTGCAAAATATTTTAAATTACTTGTGTCAAACAATAGTTAATTTGAACAGATAATATTTGCAAGGATGCTAAAATGCGAGGGAATTTGACCGATAAATTGCAATAAATGTGTGAATCATCGTGCCTCTAAGTGTCGAAAATTGAGGAATAAATTGCAATAAATGTGTGAATCATCGTGCTTCTAAGTGCCAAAAATTGAGGAATCCTCACGCTCATGCACATATGGAAGAGGTAGTCACGGGGGGTGGCGGTGGGGTATCTCTAATATCAACCTCTCGGCTATGGTTTCTGAAGTGAACATGATGGGTTCAAATCCACAAAAATGGTGGATAGACACATGAGCTACATGACATGTCTGTTGTAACAGGCGGATGTTCACTAACTTTGAGCTAATTGCTAATGGTGACAAGGTTTACGTGGGAAATTCAGCCGCCTCAAAAGTTGTGGGGAAAGGCAAAATGATCCTAAAATGACTTCAGGAAAGAATCTGGTGTCTAGTTCTCTATTGAGCAAACACGGTTTCTGTATGATTTTTAAGGCATATAGGGTCACTTTATCTAAAGATGGAATGTATGTAGGGAAATGTTATAGGACCGATGGTCTTTTCAAGATGAATGTAATGACTGTAATTTCTACTATTAATAAAAAAGAATTCCCTGTTATTCATGTGATTGAGTCTTCCATAAGAATGAGGTAGAGAATCAAATTAGCAAGAAGATTAAAGTTGTGAGAAGTGACCAAGGTGGTGAATATGAATCACCGTTTGGTGGATACTATGCAGAACACGAGATTATCTATCAAATCACTACACCTTACTCACCTTTGCAGTATGGAATTGCTGAGCAAAATAATCGTACCTTGAAGGATATGATGAATGCTATGTTGGTAAGTTCTGGGTTGCCTCGGAATATGTGAGGTGAAGCAATTTTCACCGCTAACTATATCTTGAATATAGTACGTCGCAAGAAGTCAGACAAAACCCGTATGAGTTGTTTAAGGGTAGAAAACCTACCAATAACTACTTACGGACACGGGGGTGTCTTGCGAATGTGACTTTACCTCCTCCTAAGAAGGGAAAAAATCTGAAAATAGTTGATTGTGTGTGTTCATCGGTTATGAGCATAACGACAGTATGTATCTGTTTCTTGTGTATGAGTCTGTTATACCAGATATTCATAAGAATATCTGCATAGAGTTTAGGAATGCGTCGTTCTTCAAACAATATTTCTATATAGATCCATTGAAGAGTCTAATTCAGTAAAACGGACTCTACATCCTGCTAACGATAGCAGTAAAGACCAAGAAGATGAAGTAGCCAAGGAACTGAAATGTAGCAAGAGAGATAGAATGTCAATATCTTTTGATCTATAATTCCTAACTTATACTTTAGAGAGTGAGCCTCTAACGTACAAAGAAGCAGTGAGATTCCTGAGGATGACTATTAAGAGTGAGGTTGACTCCATTATGCAAAACTATACGTGGGAATTGATAGATTTTCCACTAGACTGTAAGCCTCTAAGCTACAAATGAATCTTCAAGAGAAAGATGAAAATGTTTGAAAATGGAAACATCATGGATACATCGACATTGCGTTCAGTTTCACAAATAAGGTTAGTATGTAGTAGCATTTTAACTATTTCTAGTAGTAGCAGTCACATTAAGTTGATACTCAGTTTGGCCTCTTTTTTTTTGTGCCAGATTTTTTAGCCTGATTTTTTTTTAATATTTTTTCGCTTTTAGTGAACTTAATTTAACTGTTTGATCAAAATTTTATATTTTTTGATTTCTATTGATGAAAGGAGTCTGAAAATATAAAAAAAATTATTTCATTTGGAAAAATATTCCCTAAAGAAGAAAGAAAATCATTTTTACTTGTTATAGTTTTTGTCTTTAGTGATTTTTTTTCCTAAATTTGGACAACTTTACCCCGTCAAGAGATCGAAAATTATAAGATTTTGATCAAAATATTTACTAAAGATAAAAAAAAGTCGAAATCAAAGTAGCTAAAGAATAAAAAATAAAAATAAAGTTGGGCCAAATTGGCTTTTCTTTGAGATTGTCCTTGCAAGTTCATTTTACTTGATTTTGAATTGATTGCAACTAAATGAAATGGCTCGGCCAAATATTTTTTGAGGGCTTAATGGTCACTTTCATTTTTTGTTCACAGGATGGCACTGTTCCACATTTTTCTCAATTTGATTGTATCCAAGGTAGATGGAAATGTTATTTCACGTATTGTAGTGGCCCACTAGTTTTCACCTTTTTTGCATGTTTGTTATACCGGGACTCCATATTAATAAGGTCGGGACTCCATATTAATAAGGTCAATTAAAAGATAAGGTTCAAACTAATTATATTTTAAAGAAAAAAAACTCATTCATGATAAAAGGATAACCGTTGATGGATAGAAATCCTTTTAGGAGTATACCTCTAGACCCTCTTCTCTCTTCTATAAAAAAAGATAGGATAACCACTCCTTTGAACATGTTATTTTTTTCCACCAATAATAGAATATTATTGGTTATCTTTTAGAGTTAGAGACAGAGAGAAGAAAGAGAGCCAAGAAATTAAAGCATTCAATTAAGGGATTCATTCAATTGATCAGATGACTAATAAATGTATGATCTACTACATTAATTATTGTAGAATAATTATTTTGAGATGTATAGAATTCAAGATTCTATTCGGTTTTAATTTTCGCATAATAGTTGAACCGAATTATTTTTTGACTTACAGGAAAGAGTCATAGTATATTGACCGATTGCTATGGGATGAAATTATAGATGAAATAGAATGGTCATTTTATTGAAATAATCATTTTGGTATTCGGTTGATCAAAAAATAATGGAATAATTATTGACCATTACCCTAGAATAATAAGAGAATGCTCATTTCATTCCATTCCTTATAAAATGAGAATAATTATTCCTTCATTATTATATTCTAATTCTATTTCAGTCTCCATGCCATTCTTTACAAAATTCATTTTATCCAACCAAACTCAACCTGTATTAGAATGGTAATAAAATTGACTGTTTGGTAGATATTTCAATTCCAAGTAATAACACTTGTTACCGTATGTAGTTTCGGTTTGATTACAATATGCAATGTTCATTACAGTTGAGTGTGGGTTGATGTGTAAATTGTAAGAGTGAATTAGTCAAAGAGTTGATTGTATCTGTGATTTGTAAAATGCTCAAGTGATCGATGTTTTTGTCTTGAATTCATGAAGAAAAGAAAAGAAAGAAAAAGAGAAAAGATCACAGATGTGATAAGAAAATGAGAATTAGCCAATTTTGTTCTTTTTTGGGCTTTGGTTTTGAACATTCAACCCAAATCAATTGTGGGAAAAAAAAAGGCAATAATAAACTTTCTAAATCTCTTGGGAGTTGTTGATGAGTCCTTGTTTTTAGGTTGGAATCATACTCAACATCCTAGTGTTTCCAAATTTAAATTTCATAAAAATGAAATCACTCCTACTCATCCATGATCACCACTTCGTTTTATCTTTGCTTCGATCATATTGGATATATAATATTTGATATGTGCTGGCTTGTTTTGATAATAAAAATTGAACTTATTTTATAATTTTTTAAAATTTGACTGTCTTCCTTTACTTTGAGGAAGCCAAATTAACCAACTTTTTTTTAATTAAAAAGAAAAGGCTAGTATTTTAATTGAGAACAAACCAAACAAGTCGGGTTCGGGTCTGCTCCGAATTCATTCTGACCGCTCCAACCTTTCGTATGAGTATACTCCAATTAAGTGGGTAAATTATAAAATGGTACCTTATGTCCTCAACTTCCAATTTGGTCCTTGTATTTTTAAATTCGGCAATATAATCGTGAATTTCCTTTCTTTGCCTAATCAGTCCAATTGATGAAGATAGTTAGGTTTTTGGACATATTTTCACCAGATATTCGACATTTGACATTATTTAATTGGTATTTATAGTGCGATTAGTCAATTTATAGTGGGATTTAGTCGATTTATAGTAAAAATTGGTAGAAATAAAGAAAAGTTCAATTTTATCATTCAAATAATGGTATATGTTAGAACAATGGTAAGAATCTATCCAAAAACGTAATGGCTATTACCAATTGTACTGATAAGGTGAGACAAAATAAGATTTAGGATTAAAATTGTGGGATCTGAAAATGCAAAGACCAAAATAACAGTTGAGACAAACTATAGGGACTGTTGTTGCAATTTATCCTAAATAAGTTTCCTTATCCTAAACAAGTACAGAAAACGGAGAGAATCTGAATTCCTGGGACTCTATTTTCCAAGGAATCAACCACGCAAGCAAAATCCATACCCTTAATAATTTCCCAGGAAAATGCCTCGCGGAACGCTTGAAGTCGAACTCGTTAGCGCTACCGGTCTTGAGGACACTGAATTCCTCTGTAAGTTTCCCTTAAAAATATTTTGGCTTTTCATTCCTGATTCTTCACTTTCTTAAAAACGCAGTTTTCTTTCATTTGGGGTAAAGGTTTTTCTTAACTAATTTAATTTTTGAGTTTTTTCGTCTTTAGTAAAAAAAAAATACTATTTGATTAAATTTTATACTTTTTTCAGTTTTTCTTGATGGAATGAATATAAAAATATAAATATTTTCATATAATTTAGAAAAAAATACTAAAAACAAAAAAAAGTATTTTTTTATCTTCGTCTTTAGTGAACTTTTTTAAAAAAAAATTAGACGAATTTTTTTACTTTGGACTCTTTTCATCAAGAAAAACCGAAAAAATATAAAATTTTTAATAAACAGTGAAAAAAAATCTCAAAAGATAAAAAAAACTCGAAAATGAAAGAACCTTAAAAAATAAAAAATAAATCATTTGGAAGCTTCGATACATATTCGTACGATGTGATTAAAGATGAACAATTTCGTGGATATATCAGCATTGGTCTCAGTTTCACGTATGAAGTTAGTGTGTAGTACTGACATTTTATCTTCGGTTTGTTTATGTTTCCAAATTAATGGTTGGAAACAAATAACAGCTGTAGTTTGTACACTAATCGGATCCTATATATTCCTGGTAGAAGTTGAATCTAAGGTCCAGTTTTGCCTAGTTTGAGTTTTTTCGTTTTTAATAAAAAAAATTTACTTAATAAATTAGCTAAAATCTTGATTAAAAGCATAAAATATTGGTTAATTAGTGAAATATGTTCACTAAAAACGAAAAAAAAACTTGAAAATCAAAACATCTAAAAAATTTAAAAAATAAAAAAATTAGACCAAACTTTGCCTAAGTTGGGTTTGTCCTTGAATCCATATATAAAAATACAAGTCAAAGTGATTGGTTGCATGGCGTCTACTGGGTCCCACATACTAGCCAATCAACACTGCAAGTAATGAGAGTTGTCACTATCTATTAGCTCTTTCCTTAATTTTTAATTGATGGCAGCTAAATCGGTTTAGCAAAATAGTTTTTTTAGGCTTACTTATATGCCTATCCACAGGATGGCACTGCTCCGCAATACTCTATGGAAGATGAAATCCGAGGTGCATGGAAAGATTCCTCATGCAATGGATGGTCGATTGCCAATTTCTTTTTTGAGTTTCCATGATGCTAATAACACTAGTTTCGGTAGTTTCATTTTGATTTCAATATGTCATGCATGTTCATTCCGCGCAAAGCGTTCTTCGATGACCAGATTTGAATGTAGGAATTAATGAAAGAGTTTGATAGTGTAATTTATTTGTAAATTGTTCAAGCGAAAAGGAGAGTTTCAAGGTTACGTTTGAATATTGAATTTACGAAGAAAACACACACAACAAACGAAAAAGATCACAAATATGGAAAATAAAATGAGAATTAGACACTACAATTTCTTTAACTTGCAAGGAGTGGGTGGTAGTCCAAGTGATAAGGCACTCAATACTTCGATTATTCTGCCAAGATTCAAATCTGGACACCCATTAACCTAAGATCGCTTGTATAAAAAAAAAATTATTTGTACAATTTTTAGTGATGGGCCTGATGGCTGAGCAAGAACAACTTAAACAATCATCCATTTGCATATATATGATACTTCTATATTTTGGTGGATCACCTCTAATTACATATGACAACCACTCGAAAGAGAGAGAGAGAGAGAGAGAGAGAACATGTATTACATCTAAATGATTTGAATCGAAACAGAATATTGCAACATTCAAATATAGTAATTCTTTTGAGTAAATTTCACCATTGGTCCCAATAGTTTAGGTTCCTATAATTCTAATTAGAAAAATTAGCACCCTATGTTTCAATATGGTTCCAATGTACTTTGACCGTCAATACACATGTTAACAATTTGGATGGAAGAAAGTACGTCATGGTCATTTTTATGGACCAAAATAAAAATGTAGTTAAACTACAAGGAGCAATAGTGATAAAATTATCTTCTAAAAAAGGTCATATGAGATTCACATTCTTACTTTTTCATTCAAATTCTTATCGGCTACTAATGAATGGACTACATTGGAACTAAATTAAAAATGTATGGTCCTAATTGTTCAAATTAAAACTATAAGAATCAAAGTGAAATGGTAGTCAAATCACAAGGACTTGTGTTGAAATTTACCTTCTATTTATTTGAGTGGAGACAAGATTGTAATTTCACCAATTGCTTATCTTTTATTATCTAACTCACCATTCTATACTTTTCAAATATAATTCCATAAAAATTAATTAAATCAGCCATGACCATCAATGATCATCACATCTTTTTAAGTTTGATTGGATCCTATTTAAATCCAATGGGAGAGAGACTTGTTAGTCTTTAGGATTTACTTTAAATGAGCTACTTATCTTTTGTGCTCCATTGATAATATAGAATTGATGAGGATAGAAATAGGAAACTATACGAAAATTTATTTGGATTAAGAATTTAGTGAATAAAAAAGAAAAATGAGCCAACGATTGAGACTCAATATTTTTTTCTTTAACTCTTGCCCTTCACATATTCCTATGTAAATTCTTATCCAAATAAATTGAATAATAATAATAATAATAACAATAAAAATGATGAAAAGTTAAAATGAAAGAAAATACAAAGAGAGGGTGCTTTGGTCAGTTACATGATTTTTGTTGTTGTTGAAAACTTTAATCTTGGCTGACTTCTGGCATATTCATTATTTTTAATCATAAGAGTAGGTGGTTCAATTTTATTTAATATTTCATTAATACCTATCATTAGGGAATTTGTTAACTAAAGCCTTATATGAATGCCACACAATTTGTAAAATAGCCACGATTTCTATATTTATTAGTTTTTTAATTTTTTTAAAAAATAAAATTTATGCCAACGGCTCATATCATCGATATGGGTGCAAGTGTGAGCCCAATAGGCTGGACTAGACGGTACAGTTCGGATTGAAAAATGGAGAGGAGCCGCTCCATTATGTTTATGATTGGTTTAGACAAGTAAATAATACTCTATTACATAATCATGAAAATTACCCAGAAAATTAAGTACATCTACGAACTACTTTCATCCTCAAAATGATAGAAAAAATTTAGATATCTATCATTTTCCTTAAACAATTGTTATTTCTTTAAAAAAAATGATAATAAACAATTCATTGGACGGTGATTAAGGTGTGATTAACGCCAATAAAATTACAACTTTAATATACATTTTTGCATGTTCTAAATCTTTTTTTGCATAATGTGACACTCTTTTCACATGTTTTATATATTTTTTTTTATCTTAACCACTGTCTAATATTTTTTATTTGTCAAAAAAAAAAAAATTATCGACTGAACTGTGGTTAAAAATAAAAAATACTAGTTGAACCAATTTAGTCGAGTAATAATATATTTTTCACCCACTAAAAAATTTCGGGCTCAGCCCCGGTCGGGCGCTTTCAAGTAAGATCGGTTCCGCTTTGAACTCATTCGGACCACTCCAACCTACTCCGTGTATAAATAAGTTCCCCTCTCATCAATCTCACATTTCAAATTCATTCGTACAAGGTGTTGAAAAAGGGAAAACTGAGAGTTTGAATTTCCGCGACTCTATTTTCCAAGGAATCGAAATCCCATTTATATCTCATTTTTCCGAGGAAAATGACATGAGGAAATCTTAAAGTCCAACTTGTTAGCGCTAGCGATCTTGAGGACACTCATTCCCTCTGTAAGTTTCCCTTCAAAACTTATGGCCATACCTACATGAATGTGTTCCATAGATGTACTTTTTTAAAATTTTGAGATGTTTTCCCACTACGAATATGCTAAAATTAGTCTTTACAATCGATACTGGCTTGTATTCGATGTGTTTTAAATATCATAATCACTGTTTTTTTCAGTTACTACTACTTATGAACGTGCATTATAATCTTTCTGTTTTGATGATGTTTATGTGGTGATAAATAAGCAATTTCGTAAACGTTGTGTTGTTTCTATTTCATTGAACATCAAATGTGTGTGTTTGTGGGTATTTGGTTAAGACTAAGTGTTGAAACTTAGTGCCATCGCAAACAGAATTTTGAGTTTGAAAATTGACCCTGTGAGACCTCTCACGGTGAATGGTTGTGTTTTTTCGTTCGTACCTCTTCGACGTGAAGAGGTGTGACATTTTGTTGACGTCACTTCATCTTTCATATGTTCTTCATTCCTCCTTTGAATTTATTGATGGAAATTAATTCAATTCAAAGCGTGAAAATAGTGTCTAAGTGAGTCAGTAATAAGAGAGTTCCTCCATTATTTAGTTTGCCTCGCAGACAAATTGTAGTGTTACTTTTGCTATGTGAAAAGATTGTTGTATTTGATCGTGAGCACCCTAGCGAGAGCAAAATCTCTCTTTAAGGAAACTATGTCTAACACATGCCTCAATCTATCTCTTTCAAAGTTCTATAATCCGGTTCTGTAAGTTTTTATTTATAATTTTTTCAAATTCAATTTTTTATTTCTGATTTCAATTTTCAAAATATGAATTTGATTCACAATGATAAACCTCTCCAATAAATTTTCTAACAGTACAACTGTAGTTTCTGCATAAAATTGAC
>BRYF01000018.1:4905312-4907812 GCA_030159135.1 Actinidia polygama
CTTCTCTTCATATTGTCATCCATAGGTTCAAATAAGAGTGCATCAAAATTATGATTGACACAAAAAAGTTCAAATGTTGAAAGGGGACCCTATTGTGGTGATACCCAATTTAATGGTTCTAAATGCTTCTATGTACGTGTATTACACAAAATGCACAATAGAAGGGGTCTATCTGCAATCACATTTTACAAAGACTGGCCCGAATTTCCGCCCGAAAGCCTGCTTGCCCGCCCTGACCAAAAAAAAAAAGAAAAGAAAGATGGGATGAAGCCTATCTGCCTACCCACCAAGCCCGTGCCCCGAGCCCACCCAATGGCTCGAGACCAAAGCCTATCCACCTTGGGCCTTGGGCATTTGAATTTTCAAATTTGGGTGGCCAGACCCAAATTTTAACAGGGGAGCCGATGAGCTTTGGGAGGAAAAATTTTCCCTCAAAGTATTGAATTATTCTCACTTTGCCTTCTAACTAATAATCTTTTCACTTTGAACCCTTATCTATATAAATCGTTGTAATCAATCTCGATATCCAACGTCCATCTACAAAATTGATGAAAATTGCCAATTATACTGCCACATGTTTATGTATCAAGGCGAAAATTTAAAATGCTTTCAAATATTATGGGAAAATAGCACCTGAGTTGAAAATTTTATCCACTTTGTAAATAAATTTTGGATGTCGGAGTTGATTGCATCAGTTTAAATAGGTGAGAGTACAAACTGAAAAAAATATTAGTTAAGGGAAAAAATGGAATTGCTCTACACTATGAGGAGAGAAAGTGCATTTACCCAAATTAATAACATCCAAATACACTCTTTGTAAGCTTGCCTGCCCATATTTTGAATGTATTAAAAAACCATTTTTTTGACAATATTTTTTTTAAAAATCTAATGCTTCAAATTAAAAAAAAAAAACACGCCAAAATGGACCTTAATTAAGATCAGCTATATTGTAATATTTTTCATTTTTTTACAGAGCTAACAGAAAATATTTTTTTTGATAAAATCTAATGGTTGAAATTTAAAACTGTAAAAACTAATAACGGTAAAATTTACTCATTAAATTACCACTACCACTGTATCACCACTATCACCCCACCTCACCCTGCCGCCACCTCCACCGCCACCTCTTGACCATCCATACTGAATGTGTGAAAACTCCCCAAATTGCTCTCTCTCTCTCTCTCTCTCTAAGTTGGATTTGTTTTAATTCTTGGAATTGGACCAAAACAAGGAACTTTTTAAGTACCCAATTCTTCAATTTGTAAGAACTCTTCCCTATTTCATAGTGGAACTGGGTGCGCTCTATTGAAGCAGCAACTTCATGTCTTGTTGTTCAGCCAAGGCAGCGTTATTAAATCAGCTGAATGTGAAAGAAACAGGGGACGAAGAGCAGATCAAGAATCTGAAGATCCTTTTTCACTCTTGCTTTCTTGAGACTCGGAGACAGAAGCTATGTTTTTCTTCAAGAAGGTAATTTTTCTACATGTAATTCCCATTTTTCTTGTTTATTTCGATTTTGTTTTTGTTTTTTTTGTAATTTTTCTACCTGTAATTCACTTTTGGCCCTCAGCATTTGGAGTCTATTCTCTCTCCTTATTCATCATTTTCTCTTCTCTCCCCTTTCTCTAACTTTTTTTTCTCTCTTTCATTATTCCTCACATTTTCCCCTCCCTCTCTCCGATGATCCTCCATGAAGGCGAGATTGGTGCAAAGAAGCCAAGAAAGATGCGATTGCAGAGTTGTTGCCCCCTTGGGAAGAGGATCTGGAGCACAACATCGGTAGCTCTGTTCCACTAATCATCTGATATCGCAATTGCTTCCTTAACATCAGACTCCATTGCAACTAAAACCCAGTTTGGGTATTGATTTTATTGGTTTTTTTAGTTTTTTTGTTTGAGTTTTTTTTTTTTGTCTTTAATGAACATTTTTTTATTTAATTAATATTTTATTTTTTTTCAATTCCTCTTGACGAGAAGAGTTCGAAAATATAAACAAAATTATTTTAGAGAGTTTAGAGAGAGAAATCTAGCCGAGCCGAGCCAAGTTTTGGTGTACTCAAGCTTGTTTATTAAGATTTTAGCTAGCTCGATTTAAGGAGCTGAGCTGGCTTACGCTTAAGTCAAGCTTGAGCTTATTCATGAGCCTTAACGGGCCAAATAAATTATACATTCATACTCTTAAATAAGTAAGGTTACAAATAAAACTTTATAATTTATTGCAAAATTTTTTACAAATTATCAACTATGTCATACACCTTATATATAGTGAAATTATAAAGACTATTCACTTACTTTATAAATTATATAGTAATATGGTTTTTAATTTTTATTTTTTTACCTTATCGAGCCCAACTCGAGCCGAACTTTGATAAACTCAAACTCGACTCATTTACTAAATGAGTCTTGTACTCATGCTCGAGCTTGTTTGTTTACAAACTGAACTGAACCACAACGAACCGGAGCCTGAGCTGCTAGCGAACTGCTCGGTTGTTTTGCATCCC
>BRYF01000018.1:4915312-4917812 GCA_030159135.1 Actinidia polygama
TCACAAGAGTAGTGAGTATATCATTTAATAAATAGTTTTTGCTTTTGGTTCTTATAAACTGTGTAGGATAGAAAAGACTTTTGGATTAGTGTATGCCGGTGTGGTCCCGTGACCATACATTTAGACTTGTTAGAATTGACCATCCCGTAGAACACCCATTAGAACACCATTTTTTCATTGGAATGGAGGATTAAAAGGGTGAAAACCCACAGGTCCCACAAATCCCTAAAGAGGCCACTAGGAGGTGCATGCGTGAATACCTCACCCCAACTCAGAGTGTTTTTCAATCATGCATAGTATTACCTATCTAGGCCCGGGCATTTGTTGTAAAACGAAACATGATTCAACTACTCCCCACTTTCTAGGATAGAAAAGACTTTTGGATTAGTGTATGCCGGTGTGGTCCCGTGACCATACATTTAGACTTGTTAGAATTGACCATCCCGTAGAACACCATTTTTTCATTGGAATGGAGGATTAAAAGGGTGAAAACCCACAGGTCCCACAAATCCCTAAAGAGGCCACTAGGAGGTGCATGCGTGAATACCTCACCCCAACTCAGAGTGTTTTTCAATCATGCATAGTATTACCTATCTAGGCCCGGGCATTTGTTGTAAAACGAAACATGATTCAACTACTCCCCACTTTCTAGGATAGAAAAGACTTTTGGATTAGTGTATGCCGGTGTGGTCCCGTGACCATACATTTAGACTTGTTAGAATTGACCATCCCGTAGAACACCATTTTTTCATTGGAATGGAGGATTAAAAGGGTGAAAACCCACAGGTCCCACAAATCCCTAAAGAGGCCACTAGGAGGTGCATGCGTGAATACCTCACCCCAACTCAGAGTGTTTTTCAATCATGCATAGTATTACCTATCTAGGCCCGGGCATTTGTTGTAAAACGAAACATGATTCAACTACTCCCCACTTTCTAGGATAGAAAAGACTTTTGGATTAGTGTATGCCGGTGTGGTCCCGTGACCATACATTTAGACTTGTTAGAATTGACCATCCCGTAGAACACCATTTTTTCATTGGAATGGAGGATTAAAAGGGTGAAAACCCACAGGTCCCACAAATCCCTAAAGAGGCCACTAGGAGGTGCATGCGTGAATACCTCACCCCAACTCAGAGTGTTTTTCAATCATGCATAGTATTACCTATCTAGGCCCGGGCATTTGTTGTAAAACGAAACATGATTCAACTACTCCCCACTTTCTATGGCATGGAGAATGAGAGTGCTCATCTCCATGTTAAGGAATTTGAGGAGTTGGTTGCTACTTTGATGGCCTAGACAATCTGAGGAGATAACCCCTATTGGTCGCCAATTCATTGGTTGCCAATTTTGAGTTGGTCGCCAATTCATTGATATGATGTGTAGCGGAGACTTTTTAAATAAAGATCTTGATGAAGCTTTAGATTGATTTGAACAATTGGCAGATAGGTATCAATTTTGGGACCTTTCAAATTCTTCCGATAGGTCAAGGGAACCCATAGCCAATACCTTTCAAATTCTTCCGAAAGGTACTCATTAAAGGAACACGATGACCTACAATCAACAATTGCCTAGCTTACTCGTAAGTTGGAAACCTTAAATGTCAAGAGGGTCAATGAGGTAAGCACATAACCTATTGTGGAGGAGATGTGCGTAATTTGTGACTCCAATGGGCTTAGCACAAGTGCTTGCCCTACTCTACCGGTTGTCAAATATTTACTCCAAGGTGGGGAGCAAAGTTCCGTGAATGCTCTCAACCAACCACCTAAGCAATACAATTCTCCGTACTCCAATACTTATAATCCGGAGTGGCGAAATCACCTGAATTTTTCTTGGAGGGGTACGGATAATCAGAGTGCACCTTAGGGTCAACATGGATACCCTAACCAAACCCAAACAAATACTGGACACTATGGCCAAACTTCTTCCTATGCACCATCACCATCACAATCTTATGCTCCATAAAGGCTTCCATCAAACTCAAGATCATGCCAATCTCCCCACAAGAGGACCTTGAGGACACACTTCAGGCAAACTCAACAAAATTTCATGCAAAGCCAACAAACCACCAATGCCCAACTTTCACAAAGTATTGTTGATATAAAAGCCCAACTTGGTAAGTTGACCACGATTGTGGGGGCATTGCAAGGGAAGTTCCCTTCCCAACCTCAAGCAAACCCCCAAGGTCAACACCAAGTAGATAGTTCCGGTAGTTTCGAACCACACATAGAGCACTTAAAGGCCATTACTACATTGAGGAGTGGTAAGGAGATTGACCAAACCATTCTCCAAAAAACATCTCAAGACGAGGCTCCCCACCTACCATATCATGTGATCATAGTGTGGAACCTCCAAGTGATGACACAACCGTAGATGAGAGAGTAGGTGGCCCAAGTAATATGCCGTGTCCAATTCCGACAGCATTTCCTCAACGGTTGAGAGAACCCAAAAGGCCGAATAACCATGCCGAGATTTACAAGCTTTTTGAGTAAGTAAAGATC
>BRYF01000018.1:4992812-4995312 GCA_030159135.1 Actinidia polygama
CTTAACTGGTTTCGAATAGCATTGACTACATTTTGGGTAAATTAGACTTTACACCCCTATACTTTATTGTCAATGTTACTTTGCACCCTTCACTTTCAATTGATACAATTTAACCTTCGCACTTCAGGACACTTAACAATTTACCACCTCCAATCATCTCCGTTAGGAACAATGGAATAGGACCACATTGACATGACACTTTGCCTCTAGATAAAATGCACTATGCACCTAAATTGTTAGGGTTAGGTTGTACCAATTAGAAGTGGCACATTGACGTGACACTTTTCCATGTAATATCCATCTCAAAATGAGCATCCTAATGGTGACAGTAGAACTTGGAGGCAGTTGGCTACAAAAGATCTCTTGGGGAATCAACAGTTGAGTTTGAAATTCACCCAACTCTTTCTTCAGATTTGACTGTCTCTGAATTGCATCTTAACTTGAACAAGTGTAGAAATGAGTTTTCAGGAACAAGTTGTGCAAAACTTCGGTGACTGTCCTAATTGATTATTTCATTGTACAGACAAGTGCTACTTTTGAATTAATTTATGCACTATTTTGTTTAAGACCTTTTATTTTGTGATTGGAAGCTCAAAGTTCCCACAATTGATTTTGATTTTGTAAGGTTTACGTTCATCACAACTTACGGTGATGTCCTTAATATCAATGTAACGTATGTATCATGAGGGTTGGAATATGTTGCAATTATCTGATGAGTTCAATTATCTGATGAGTTCAATTCTTATCATTAGATATAGGGACCACATACACTTCCACACTCCTAAAATTAGAATCCTGAATCCTTCCCTACTTGTAAGCCACTATATTCAAAATGTAAGATTTTTTTTCCAAGTTGTGAGATTTTCCAAGCCACACGTTTCCCACTTCCATTTCCCTAATCGAAACCAGTTGTCATGGCTTATCAGCGGCTGCATGATTCGCTTTTAAAAACAGCAATTCTTTGTTTGGCTAGCATTTGTCAAAAAACTAATCGTTTCTGTCTTTCCATAATAATGGCCAGATACGAGCATGAAGCTGAAACTTTTTTTGTTTATTTTAAGAAAACGATATATTATACATATAAAGCAAACCATCACAAATCAGCCACTCCTAGCAGTGGAGTAGAGATACTAGAAAACAAATTACAAATGACTATAATATGGGTCACAAATAACTTTTTGGTTTCGAGGTTCTGGATTAGAAGGAGGCTATCCAATAGAACGGTAAGACGGTTAATGCCACGATCTAGACACCATTTAAGAGCTTCAAAACATGCTTTAAATTATGCACCCAATGCTGCAGATATTGCCAACATCTATAACACACCATGCTCCATCAATAGTTGCTTGAAACCTTTCTATCTGTGAACATATTGGCATGATCTTCAGAATGTGACAAGTTAACAGAATTATCGATAGATCTTGGACTGCACAAAGTATATCATCGGGGGAGCATGTGGTTGGAAGGATTCTATGGATAAGTTTCCAAATGAAGAGTATGAACTTGGGCGGAATGTTGACAGCCCACACTTTGCACCATGTCTTAGAAACGCATAATTCACTGGTTTGGAAAAGCCAAGGAAATTCATCTCTCAGAGCAAGAAACCATGTTGTAAGATAATTTTATTATATATTTTCTTAAGACGCTCTTTCACATGTGTTTGTATTGTACTCCATAAGCGAGTTAATTGTGCGCAAAGTCCGCAAGATGTAGTAATCGATAGCATGCCCTCTGATACTATACGAGAGTATCAGCCACCAACTTAACTAAAAAATTAAGCTATTAAAGAGATTGATAGCTTTATTATCCGTATATTCTCAACACTCCATGTAAATTTAACTAGTGAAAATAAATTGTGAGCAGCATTTCACATCAACAATGGTTACGACTGTCACGAGTATATAAATTGGGACCAACCTTTGAAGAGTTGGGGCCCTTTTGAAAGTGGTGTTGGACAAAGCCTCATTACTCGAGAGGATTTTTTATTTTGGTCAATTTTCCCCTTGTTCATGTAAATTAACGAGTAATATATATATATATATATATATATATATTATGGAAAGTATTTTACGAGAGATTGAACTTTGTTGCAAAATGGTTTAATTTGTATTTTAGTATCTAATTGGTATGCTCAATTGAAAAAATAAAAATAAATTAATATTGAATACTAACAACTGTGATTAGAGTCGTTTTAATACTAAGTGATTTTTTTTGGGTGTGATTGTACTTACTCTGTGGTTGTAGATGTATATATGTCATTTTATGTTTTATGAGAAGAGTAGATAAGATAGCATTTGTACTACTAAAGTCGCATTGCTAAAATATAGCACTTGACACTATTCATTGCTAATATTTGACACTAGTCATTGGTACTATAATATAGTTTAGCCATTCTAACTAGTGATTATTTGATATTAGGCGTATTTACGGTTCGGATTGGTTCAATTTTCAGTAAACTTAAGGACTAAAGCAATACTCACGGTTCTTGAAATTTTAGGAC